>BLBF01015579.1:0-10983 GCA_015471245.1 Laticauda colubrina
ATTTTAATTGGATTAGGGTCTAGAAGAACCTGAAGACCTTTCTTTTTCCTTTTTCCTTTTTTCTTTTTTGGTTTTGGGCTTTTTTACTATTGGATTTCTTTTTTTTTATTATTTTTTTTGGACTATATTTGGTTAATATACCAGCTGGATTCAAAGTCAAAGAGAGCTTGAAGCTTTGGAAATATTAAAATGAGCAGGAAGCCAAAACCATTCAGCGTTTTTGCTTCTACCTCTGCTTCCCCACCACTTGAAGGACAGCTTTTAATTCAGACAATGTTGAAGCAAGATAAGGAACAAGAAAAAGTAAATTTACAGATGATTATGCAAGGAATTCAAGATATTAAGATAAAAATAGATACCATGGACAAAAAAATAGAGAAATCTGATGAAAATTTTAAACAAATGATGGGAAAGTATGAGGAGAGATTCCAAAAAATTGAGGAAGAAGGAAAACAAAGAGAGGAGAAGATTGGAAATATTGACACTAGATTAACAGTGGTAGAACAAGAAAAAAATGGGATGTTGAGGTGGGAGATGGAAAGATCAGAATTTTATCTTAGATTTCAAAATATAGAAGAGGAAAAAGGAGAAAACTTGGCTGTGATAATGATAGAAATATTGGCAGATCTTCTGGAAATTACTGAGGAAAAAATGATGGACGGAGTAGATGAGATATACCGAGTTTATACAAGATATGCGATGAGAAATAAACTACCAAAGGAAGTACATATTAGATTTACTAAAAAATCCATCAGAACACAAATATTACAAGAGGCAAGAGAAAAAGCATTGAAATATAAAGGCAAAGAGATTGTAGTTTTAAAACAAATACCTAGAAGAGTGAGAGAGATGAGAAGAGAATATCGATTTTTGACCAAAATGCTATTGGAAAATGAAGTGAACTATAGATGGCTGATACCAGAAGGACTAATTTTTACGTGGCAAGAGCAGAGACATAGAATTGACTCGATTGAAAAAGCAGAACTTTTTTATGCAGAATTTTTTGGAAGAAAAAAAGAGGTGGCAGAGAAAGAGGTCTCATTAATTGAGCTTCAGGAGGAACAACTGGAGATTGAAAAAGAGAAAGGAGTTGTAGGTGGACAGATAGACAATAAAGAACAACGTGAAGTGAGAGCCACGAGAGCTGTTAGACCTAAATATAAAGCATAATCATGGAAGAAAAAAAACTGATTACAATGAATATAAATGGACTTAACTCAGCTGTTAAAAGAAGGAAAATCTTTCATAAATTAGAGAAATTAAAATTTGATATAATTTGCTTACAAGAAGTTCATATTAAAAAGCAACATGAGCAATTGTTAGTACAGCCAAAATTAGGGAAAATATTTACTTCTTTGATTCAATGTAAGAAAAGAGGAGTGGTTCTCTACATTAAAGAAGATATTCCAGCAAAACTGATCTACACGGATGAAGATGGAAGAGTATTAATGGTGGAAATAATGGATAATAATAAAAAAATACTCTTGATTGCAATTTATGCTCCGAATGATAAACAAGAAGAGTTTTATAAAAAACTACATATGGAAATAATTAGATTGGACTATGTTAACATAATTATGATGGGAGACTTTAATGGAATTGTGGACAATAAATAGGACTATATAACAACAACAACAAAACAAAATAGAAAGATTCTCCCTAAATCTTTTTTTAAAATGACAGATGAATTAACCTTAAAAGATATTTGGAGGGAAAGAAATGTTAAAACTAAACAATATACTTTTTATTCTAATAGACATTTATCATGGTCCAGATTAGATATGATTTGGATCTCAACAGAATTAATATCTACTATTCAAGAAACAAATATTGAAATAAGTACTTGGGCAGATCATAGTCCAATGACAATTAAATGGAAGGGACAAAAAAAAAGATCGAGATGGACATTAAACAATACTATTTTAAAGGAGAAAGATTTTATACAATGGATGGAGAAGGAATTGGTTTTTTTTTTTAAAGAAAATAAAAAAGAAGATACTTCAATACAGAATGTTTGGGATACAATGAAGGCATATGTAAGAGGTTTGATAATAGACTATACAAGAAAAAAGAATATTAGGAAAAGACAAACCTCCAAGGCCTTGGAAGATGAATATATAAGACTTGAAAAAGAACTGCAGAAAATACCACAGAAAAAAGATATTAAATTGAAACTGGATGTAATTAAGCATAAAATGGAATTAATAGAGAAAGAAGAACTGGCACAGAAAATTAGAAATTCTAAACAGAATCATTTTGAAGATGCAAATAAACCAGGTAGATGGCTAGCATATAAACTGAGAAAGGAGAAGGAATCAAGAAAAATATTGAAACTAATAGATGATCAAGGTCAAGTTTGCTGTGGTAATAAGGAGAAAAAGGAAATTATTCAAGATTATTATGGACAACTATATAAACAAGAGAATATTGATGAGGAAAAAATTAAACAGTATTTACAGAATGTTAACTTACCGAAGATACCTAAAGAGACTGAAGAAATGTTAGAAAGCAATATAACAATGATGGAATTAAATGAAGCATTTAAAAGACAAAATAATGGGAAAGCACCAGGTCCAGGTGGGCTTCCGGCAGAATTCTATAAAAAATTTCAAGAATCATTGAACACTCCATTGTTAGAAATTATGAATGAAGTTATGTTAAAAAAGATGACACCCAAAACATGGTCAGAGGCTTATATTACACTTATTTTAAAGGAAGAGGCTGACCCGTTGCAAATTAAGAACTATAGACCTATTTCCTTATTGAATGCAGATTATAAAATCTTTGCTTCAATCTTAGCAGAAAGACTGAAAAAATATTTAAATAATTTTATCCATCCAGATCAAAATGGATTTCTACCAAAGAGACAAATTAGAGACAACATGAGAGTAATTTTGGATACCTTGGAATATTATGAGGCTCATCCTGAAAAACAAATGGCTTTGATATTCCTAGATGCTCAAAAAGCATTTGACAACGTGAACTGGAGATTTATGTTATTATTATTGGAACAGAAGGGCTTTGCCAGAAAATTTATTCAAGCAATAGAAGCCATATATAATAAACAGACAGCAAAGGTAATGATGGAGGGAGAATTTACAGATCTTATTAATATAAGAAGAGGTACAAGACAAGGATGTCCCCTATCTCCTTTGTTATTCGTATTAACTTTGGAAGTGTTGAATAGAAATATTAGAGATGACAAAAATATAAAAGGAATGAAAATTAAAAAGGAAGAATTTAAACTACAAGCTTTTGCTGACGATTTAGCTTTTATTCTGGAAGACCCGTTAGAAACCGCTCCAAAGTTATTGGAAAAGATAGAGACATATGGTGAGATGGCTGGCTTGAAAATAAATAAAGATAAAACAAAGATTTTGACAAAAAACATGTTATTGAGACAAAGAGAAGAACTGACAGATCTTTTGAAAATTCAAATTACAAACAAGGTTAAGTATCTGGGGATATATTTAACAGCAAGATGTAGCACATTAAAAGAGAATAATTATATTAAACTCAAACAACAGATAATTACAGATTTGAAGAAATGGGAAAATTTACAGTTGTCATTAATAGGGAGAATTTCAACAATTAAGATGAATATTTTACCTAGAATTTTATTTCTCTTTCAAACAATACCAATTAGACTTGGAAAAGACTACTTTGAAGATTTAAATAAAACTATGTTGAAGTTTATATGGCAAGGTAAAAAAGCGAGAATAAAATTAAAACTTTTGCAAGATGCTAGAAATAGAGGAGGTTTTGGCCTGCCTAATTGAGAATTGTATTATCAAGCTGCAAGTTTGAGGTCAAAGAATGGATAACATTAAGAAAACATAGATTGTTGACATTAGAAGGACATGATTTACTGTTGGGCTGGCATGCTTTTTTATGGTACAAGGGAACTAAAACACAGGGGTATTTCAGAAGACATTATATACGGGAGTCTTTGTGGTTAAATTGGGAGAAGATAAAAAAACAATGTTACTTGAAAATTCCAGTTTGGTTATCGACTATTGAAGCATTTTCCTATCCTATGATCTATAAAAAGGAACAAACAGTTAGATATGGGGAACTGTTGGATGAAAAGGGTGGACTTAAAACGATCCAAAATTTAGAGGAACAAGGTATAAGGATGAATTGGTTTTCATATGCGCAAATACACTCAAGATATCTTGAAGATTTTAAAACGGAAAGATTCTATGATAAACAGACTGATTTAGATAAGATATTGATGGGTACTGATGAGAAAGTGATTAAAAAGTTATATGGTTATTTATTGGGAATTAAGCTAGAGGAAGAACAAGTTAAAGAAACTATGATTGCTTGGGGGAAGAATTTTGGATATGGGATTGATTTAGAGCAATGGCAAAAATTGTGGTCTCAAAATTATAAAATGACAATGTCAATAGCATATAAAGAAAACTTGTATAAGATGTTTTACAGGTGGCACCTTCCCCCGACAAGAATAGCAAGAATGTTCAAGAATAAATCTGAAAAATGTTGGAAATGTCATCAGATACCTGGCTCATACTATCATATGTGGTGGACTTGTGAGAATGCCAGAAAATATTGGACTAAAATTCACATGTGGTTGGAAAAAATGACAAAGAAACACATAGACTTGAAACCAGAGATCTTTTTATTGGGAATTTTACCTGATATATATAATAAAGACTTGAAATACTTGATTGTAAATGTATTAACAGCGGCTAGGATTGTATTTGCTAAAAACTGGAAGAATGAGAAAATGCCATTGCAGGAAGAAATTATTGAGAAAATATTGGAATGTGCTGAGATGAGTAGATTGACATTTGAAATTAGAGAACAAGAAGATAAACAATTTTATGCAATTTGGGGTTTTTTTTATCAATGGTTAGATGATAAAATACAATAATAGAGCATTAATATTATATATATGAAGGGTTTTTAGGATTGATTTGTTATGATTATATGATAAGTTATAGAATAAACTGTTTGAAGTATTGTTATCTCACAAAGCATGAATGATTAAAAGTATAGTCAGAAAAAGATTTTTTTTATTTTTTTTGGGTAATATTAGAATATGGATTGACAATATGAGTGGTTATGCAATATAATTGTAATTGACATTATAAAATGAATGCACAAAACTGATGAACCAACCGATACACCGGAAGTATATATGAGAGTAGATGTTTTTAATGTTTTGTACGTTTGTCTGTTTGTAGAAAATTAATAAAAAAATTTTTTTTTAAAAAAAACTGAGCCCAGAAATAACTAAAAATCAACTCACCAAAGATTGACATTAAAAGATTACCAGGGCAACAAGATTCCCATGATAGGCATCAGAAAATTTAAAGTGGCATTCAAAGGTTATTCCGGATGCCTACTCCTAACCATTGTAGACCGGGACCGACCAAGCATACTTGGACTAGAATGGTTCAAACCACTAGGCATTGAAGTCATCGGAATATACAGTGTTACCAAAAGTGAGTGGGAAGACAGCTTAATGGAAGAATTCTGGGACATGTTTGATGGAAAATTAGGCAAGTACTCAGGGTCCCCTATCTCCTTTAATTTATACCCCTCCATAGCACCCATTAGGTTGAAGGCAAGGCGGGTTCCTTTCACGCTAAAACCGAAGATAGACAAGCAACTAGATAAACAACTAGATGAGAAAATTACACATGGGATTTTAGAGCCCATTTCCAAATGGGAAATGCCTATAGTCACCCCTGTAAAGCCAGATGGGTCAGTGAGTATCTGTGCTTACTATAAGGTTACCCTGAATCATGCCCTCCAGCAAAGCATGTACCCTGTCCCAGTGGTACAACATTTACTGCATTTTTGGGGGGCGCAGAAAAGTTTTGCAAAACTTGATCTTGCACAAGCCAACTAACAATTACCAGTAGACACTGACATGGCAGAAGCCCAGACTATCGTGACACACTGAGGGGCATTCAAATGCAAGCACTTACAATTCAGGGTCAGTGTTGTCCCGGGATTATTCCAGAGTTTAATGGAATGCCTCTTACAAGGGTTAGATGGGATAGTGCCTTATTTTGATGATGTCCTTATTTCAGCTAAAAACAAAGAACAACTGTGAGACCACCTAAGAGAAATTAACCCGATTCAAAAATGAGGGACTTAAGGTGAAAAAGGAAAATGCCAACTAGCAGTGGATAAAGTAGAATTCCTGGGTTTCCTGATAGACAGAAAAGGGATCCACCCCATGGAAAGTAAAATTAAAGCAATTAAAGAAGCCCCCAGGCCTAAAAACAAAACAGACTTACAAGCCTTCTTGGGACTGATTAACTTTTACAACATATTTCTATCACAGAAGGTGACGGTCATGGAATCATTACACAGGCTGTTTGACAAGAAGGCAGCCTCGGCCTGGGGGCAAAAGGAAGAGGCTGCATTCCAAGGCATAAAGAATATAATAACTTTGGACCGCGTCCTAATACAATACAGTGAGACTTAATTCTAACGTGCAATGCATCACCATTTGGAATTGGTGCCATCATCAGTCATAGACGGCCAGATGGCAAAGAAGCCTCTGTAGCATTCTATTCAAAAACACTATCTAAACCAGAATGAAATTACAGCCAGCTAGACAAAGAAGTGCTAGCAGCAGTCACCGGAATCAAGCAATTCCATGAATATATCTATGACAGGAGATTCACCCTAATCACTGATCACAAATCGCTACTGGGAATTATTGCGGGACACAAAGCCACCCCAAACATCTTGTCACCCAGAATGACGCATTGGACGGAATTCCTGGCCGCATATGACTATGATGTATTATACCATCCCGGAAAATACATCGACCATGCCAACATACTAAGTAGATGTCCCCTACCCAACCAAGATGAGGACCCAGCCACTGCCACCTCCACCTGTCATGTCTCCAGGGCAGGCTGGAGCTGTGACACCATGCATTGTGCCATATCAGATTATGCTATCAAGGGGGAAAGTGCTATTATTCACCCAACCTGGGGTTTTGACTGTTCAACGGAGATAACAAGCCTTGCTGACGTCACACGCTGAGCTGTTACAGACTGTGGGCAGTTGTAGACAAAGTGATTAAAGATGCTGCCTGTTGAACTAACAATCTTGAGAGGAGTGGAGGGTCATTTCATAGGCGTAAATACAATGAGGGAATATGATATTTGTACAAATATGGTAAATAAGGGTGGATAATTAATGGATAAAAGCATGGTGTATCGGGTATTACATGGTGATCAGATGTGATGCAGTAGTGCTCACCAGGTGGTGGATAAACAATGAGTTTTTGTATTTAAGTTGTTAACTGGTGTATAAATACAGCTCTGGCTGCGAGGTGCACCAGAGTTGACTTTAATTCCTTTTGGTTCCTCGTTGTTACCTGAATCTGGAGCATTGTATGGATGAATAAAGACTCATTTGATCATTACCTTGAGATCTTTGTTTCCCTTCCTATCTGGAATTTGATGAAACAGCTGAGAAGAAAGTCAGCTCTCTTCAATCCTCTTCTGCTCCTGCCATCCCTCCCAACCCCTGTGAACTGTTTAGTGTGCTGTGTTGGGAAGTGATGGTGGAAGGCATAAACATGGATTTGGTTTTGCCACTTGTATCAGAGGTGCATGAGGAAGAGATTTCTCTGGCGGATGATGGAGTGTGTGAATCTACAGAGAGGGTTATAAGTGGAGACTCGCCATCTGCTGGTGATACTGGGATATACCCAAAGATGTACAAAGAGTTACTAGACCTAAACTATGTAAGACGAGGGAAGATTGGAGGAGTGATGTGGAGTTCCAGGAGGACTGTGGGGGACTAGCTGTTCATGAAAAAAACCCTGCTTTTGCACCTCTCAATGCTGGAGTATTTGAAAAGTGGAGGGAAAGGAAAATAGTTGAAGAGGATGCCTGGAGTACCTCCACCTCCAGTTTGGGAGCCAGTACTATAGAAATCTGAGTATGTAGGATTCCAGCCCAAAAGGCAGATGGGAGGAGTCAGGAGCTCATACTGATGATACTTCATATTTCAGTTCGATCCCTAGGGAGGGGAGACAACCTAATAGTAAGAGGACTGGAAGTGACTTTACACCTGGATTTGATGCATCATTGGCTGATGTTGCCGGGCCATCAGAACCCAGGACAGGGGGGGACAAAGCCAATGTCCTATAGTTTTGCTTGAAGGGAGTCACCACCTTGGCATAGGCAACAGAAAGGTTCTTGGGGCCATCAGGGAATGTCTGGACAGAGGTCATAGCATATGGTGCGGGGACCACCACCCCTGCAAACTACATTTGATGGTAACCTAGACTGTATCACACTGTTCCTAAGCCAAGTGGTTAATCACCTGGAATTATATGCATCTTGCTATCTGTCCCAGTAGTCCATAGTGGTGGCTATCATGGGAGTTTTAACAGGAGATGTAGTGGACTGGGTTGCGGAGTTACATAGCAAATGGGCACGAGAGTTGGTAGATGTCAGTCTGTTTCTGGATTCACTCCATAATCATTTTGAAAATAGATCCCGCATCCACTGAACTGAGGAAGCTATGGCGTTGAGGCAAGATGGGAGACCAGCAACTGAATATGTACAGGATTTCTGACATTTGGCTGGGAAGTTAAGGTCTTGGCCTGAGCATCTGTTGGTCCAAGAATTCCATGCTGGCTTAGATTGTAATTGTAGGTTTGTCTATATAGAGGAGTCTCTCAATGTTTGACAGAATGGTACAGAAATGGTAATTGAACTAGATGTCAGGCTAAAGGAGTTCATAACCAGGCCTGATTCCTTCTGTAAGATACCCAAAGTGGATCTCAATGTCATGGGAAGTCGGAACAGACTAGGAGATGGTCCACCAAGTGGCAGGGGACGCCCAGCTATTTGGTGTTTCAGATGTAATCTAGTAGGGCATAGGCTGTTGGAATGTTCCAAACTTGCCAACAAAGGTATGAAACAAACAGCAAAGGCACCTCTGGGAGCAGTGACAAAATTTGGTTTTAGGAAACTAGAAAATAGTACCGAAAGATCACAAGGACTGGTTCAGAAAATGAAGGGGGAAGCATCACCATCAAGACAACATCAATCGGTTAAATGTAGTCAACCCAGAGCGGTGTCAGGGTTGGATGATAGTGGTGAGGAAAACCACAATGATACCATGGTGAATGCCCCAGTCGCCCTTTTGTGATACCAGTGATATTGGACAGTGGGAATATGGATGAAGGGGTAGATATGGGGCCCTGATAGACATGGGATGTAATAGGTGTCTTATTATCCAACAAGTAGTGGATGAACTGAAATTACAGGTGGAACAATTGTCTGCACCAATGAGTTTTGAACAGGTGGATGGGTCCCAGATTGGGGGATTCCCCAGCTATGACGATGACTACTCCTATTAAACTTGAAATTGGAGCTCATTGGGAACAGCTATGATTTATTGTTGTCCCGCGTATGCGCGAGGCACTAATACTAGGCCTCGTGTGGTTGGATAGGTGGGAGCCCGTTATATGGTGGGAGGGTGGTTGTTGTTATTTACAACTGGTGGTAGGACTGGATCCCCCTCAAGCAAATCCAGGGGAGTTCACGCAGAATTCATGGAAGGAATTAGCAACCACCACAGGTGAACATCAAAAACTCCCCTCCCCGACTGAGAATTTGGATCTTGCAAAGGTGTTCAGTGAGGAGGAATGTGAACACTTATCCCCCACACACTGTAAAATCAACTGTGCAATAGAATTGATCCCAGGGATGCAGTTACCTAAACCTTGTATGTATACAATGACTCCCAAGGAGATGGAAGACATGAGGAATTATTTCAATACAGCCTGGACGATCACATATAACTACCCCAGTATTGTTTAGGGAGAAGGATGGAACCTTGCGTTTGTGTGTGGATTTTACAAGGCTGAATGCTATATGCGTAGATAATGTATATCCTGCTTTTGATCAGTGACTTGATCAGTCACGTTGGCCACTGGAAAAATCTTCACGAAGTTAGATTTGCATGAAGCATATTACAGGATATGGATTAAACAAGGAGATGAGTGGAAAACTACCTTCAATTGTCCCCTTAGTAGTTTTCAATCTAAGGTGATGCCTTTTGGGCTGCAAGGTGTCCCTGCAGTATTAATGCAGTTGATTAATGAGGTGCTGCATGAACATTTATATCGTGGAGTACTAGTGTATTTAGATGACATCCTAATTTACACACAGACTTTGGATGAACACATAAAATTAGTACAAAGTGTATTGAGAAAATTGTTAGATGCTAAATTGTACGTGAAATTGTTGAAATATGAATTTCACTGCAGTAAATTGGACTATCTAGGATACAGAATTTTCCATGATGGTTTGGAAATGGATCCCAACAAAGTCACCACTGTCTTGGAATGGGAAACCCCACAAACCCGTAAACAATTGCAGAGTTTCCTTGGGTTCACAACCTTTTATAGGCAATTTTTACCACAGTTTGCTAGTATTGCATTACCATTAACTGAATTACTTGTGATATTTATACAAATATGATAAATAGGGGTAGATAATTAATGGATAAAAGCATGGTGTATAGGATATTACATGGTGATCAGATGTGATGCAGTAGTGCTCACCGGATGGTGGATGAACTCATTAAGTTGTTAACTGGTTTATAAATACAGTTCTGGCTGTGAGGTGCACCAGAACTGACTTTAATTCCTTTTGGTTACTCGTTGTTATCTGAATCCAGAGCATTGTATGGGTGAATAAAAACTCATTTGATCATTACCTTGAGATCTTTGTTTCCCTTCCTGTCTGGAATTCGGTGAAATAGTTGAGACCAACCTTCTGATAGAGACACTCAAACAAGCACCAGTGACAGCTGCAGACATTGTGAGCATAAGCACAAAAGACAAACTATTGGCATGAATATTAAACTGGGTGGGAAGGAGATGGCTGGAAAGTGAAACAACTGAAGAGACTAAACCTTTCTGGATTAGACAAACAGAATTATCTAAATTGCAGGGGTGTGTTC
>BLBF01015581.1:1520-12136 GCA_015471245.1 Laticauda colubrina
CAGGGAGGCTGGAAGGCAGGCTGGCAGCAAGGCTGGCAGGGAGGCTGCCCAGGAGGCTGGGAGGCAGGCTTGGAGGCAGGCTGGCAGCAAGGCTTGCAGGCAGACATGCAGGAAAGGAACTAGAAGTGTGCAGCAGCAGGTTTTTCCTTGGAATGCTGGCCACGTGCGAGCTGCTTCCCTTTATATCCGGGGGGCTTGCGCAATGCATCCCCCCCGCATGCACAATTAACGTGCGACATCCGTTCCGCTTCCGCTGTGCATCCGCTAGGCTTCCGCTGTGCATCCGCTTCATCCGCTGTGCATCCGTTCTGCATCCGTTTTTTCTGTTCCGCGTCCGCTTCGCTAAGGCCCCCTGGAAGCCTAGTGGATCCGCCATCCGCTTCCATCCACTGTGCTTCCATTCCGCATCCGCTTTGCATCCGCCCTGCGTCCTCCCCGTGTCCATTTCATCCGCTCCAATTATGCAAATTTTCACCCCTTTTCAGCGCGGATACAATGGATGTAAGATTTTTCTCTTCCGTTGTGTCCTTTTTGCATCCATTGGGCAGTGTGACACGGCCTTAAGTATGAACCAATTGCCAAGATCTGAATTTTGATCCTGTGATCATGGGGATGCTTCAAAGGTCGCAAGTGTGAGAAATGGCCATAAGTCACTTTTTTCAGTGCCATTGTAACTTTGAATGGTCACTAAATGAACTGTTGTAAGCCCATTTACAGGTTGTCCTCAGCTTATGACTAGATTCTGACTGATGGGTTAAAGTTGTGATAGATTTCCCCAAAAGCTATCTATGATCCAGTTTTGAAACTCTGACATCATCTCCCTGTTCATGTGATTATATTTTGGGCACTTGGCAATTGGACCACATGTAAAGTACATCAGTCATGTCATTGCAATTTATGACAGTTTTTCCAGAAACCAGTATTTACTTCCAATTATCCTGCAAAACCTGTCCCATAGCAAACAACTGACTTAATGGGAACAGCATTTGCTTAATGATCACTGTGAAAAAAGGTTATAAAATTGGGTCAGATCCCTATATTCCTGTGCTGTACTACCTTAATGAATTATGACCATTTGCAAGGCCCAATTACAGTAATAACTCAAGGACTATCTTTAAATACATTTCCCAGGCCTGACCTTAGGCAAAATGTTGTGTAGGGAGAAAGCACTAGCACCAGCACTTAGATTTATATATCGTTTCGTAGCACTTTACAGCCCTTTCTAAGCAATTTACACAGTCAGCATACTGCCCTCAACAATCTGGGTCCTCATTTTAAGGGCTTGTCACATCGGCTGACGGATGCAAAACATATGTAAAAAGGACACAGCAGACGAGAAAATGTTCCATCCGTTGTTATCCGCTCTCAAAAGTGCCCCGAATATGCATAAGCAGAGTGGACAACAACGGAAAGGAACGGACGTGGGGAGGACATAGCCAGGATGGAAAGCGGATGCTCCACGGAAGCCAAGTG
Organism: Laticauda colubrina; assembly: GCA_015471245.1. NCBI lineage: Eukaryota > Metazoa > Chordata > Lepidosauria > Squamata > Elapidae > Laticauda > Laticauda colubrina. The sequence continues at coordinate 2,994 of BLBF01015581.1, forward strand.
GATGGAAGCGGATGGAAGCGGATGGCACATCTGCAGGGCTTCTGGGGGAGCACAGCGAAGCGGACGCACAACGGAAGGAACGGATGCAGAGCGGATGCCGAGCAGATGAAGCGGATGCAGAGCGGAAGCCTAGCGGATGCCTAGCAGATGCCTAGCGGATGCAAAGCGTTCACTGCGCATGCGGGGAGGATGCATTGCATCAGCCCCATGGATATAAAAGGATGCAGCTCGCAAGCAGGTCACCCTTCAGAGGAAAGACCTGCTGCCAGACACAGCTCCAGCCAACAACCATGGGGAAGAAGAGGAAGCCTGTGCCATCTGTTGCCAGCCCTGGCAGGAAGGACAGGGCCACCATCCCACCCCCTGGCCCTAACTCTGCTTCTGATGGGGCTTCTGCTGCTCGGGCTGACTCTTCTGGTGCTGGGGCTTCTGCTGGGGCTGCTCCTGGTGCTGGGGCTTCTGCTGGGGCTTACTCTGCTGGCTCTGCTCCTGGTCCTGCTGGTGCTCCTGGTCCTGCTGGTCCTGCTGGTGCTTACTCTGCTGCTGCTGATCCTGGTCCTGCTGATCCTGGTGCCGGTGCTGCTGGTGCTTACTCTGCTGCTGCTGATCATGGTCCTGCTGGTCCTGCAGGTGCTGCTGGTCCTGCTGGTGCTGCTGGTCCTGCTGGTGCTGCTTTTGCTGTTATTGTTGTTGTTCTTGCTGCTGGTGGTGGTGTGTGGTGGAGCAGCCCCTAGAACCTCGAAGCCCCTCTGATGAGGGCCCAGATGGCCCTGCCAGAGGGAGAAAGAGGCATACACGAGAATGGGAGAGGAGGCAATACTCCATTGAAGAGGAACATGAGGATGAGGAGCTCGAATGGCTAAGGGAGAACGAGTATCTATGGTGGAAGAAACACAGGTTCTATCGAGACACCAAAAGGAAGCAGGCTTCTTGGAGAGAGAAGGTGGAGAGCCTGGGCTACACTTCGGAGGTCCTCCTCAGGTGGTGGAAGCACATGCACACCTGGTACAGGAAGCTGCACCTCAAGAAATCTGGCCAGTCCACGGTCAAGCTGATGGACCGGGAGAGCTACGTGATGGCCAAGTGCAGCTTCTTGGAGGGTGAGATCTGCCACTGAGGAGTAGCCCCTCTGACAACCCTCTCTCTCAGGTAGCCCACAGAGAGCCAGTCCTCTTCTGGCCAAGAGTCAGTTCCTGTGTCCAGGCAGGTATCTGTGGAGCGTCCCATGACGGAGACCCCCCCGACAGCTGCACTCCCCGTGGCAGAGCGCGTGGAGGACCCCCTGATGCAGTGGGAGCAAGGAGAGGGCACTTTCACCAGAGACCAACCCACATCCACCCCCAGCTCCACCTCCACAGAAAGCAGGCAGAGAGTCAGACTGGAGGGGCAGAACCACACTGTCCTGCTGGAGATCAGGGACACCATCAAAAGCAGCGTAGATCTCCTCTCTCAGCTGGTACACACCGACATACCATCCTCAAACCTCAAGCCCTTCCTCACCTATGTCAACCAGACCCTCATGGACATGTCCGAATCACAGTACCAGGTGATAAAGGACAGGATCACCGGTCTTCTGCACAACCCACCAGGCCCAGCTGAACCTGTTCCGACCCAGTCCAGGTCTGCTCCTCCACCCCAGGTGATATCACAGCCCTTCCAAGGCTTTCCACAGGCCCTCACCTTCCAAGGCTATGGCTACCAGGAGTTCTAGCAGCACAGGCAGCCCTTCCCAGTCCAGGAACAAGTTCATCGTATGCCACCGGTGCCACCAATGCCACCAACGCCACTGATGCCACCCATGCCACAGATGCCACCCACGCCAGAGATGCCACCCACGCTACAGATGCCACACACGCCTCACCTCGCTCAGCTGCAGACCAAACAGCCCCACTACACTCCTCCTTCCTCCACCCCAGAGCCAAACCCGGCCTCAGAACATCTGTCATTGGTCTTGGGACTGACACCCCATGTTCTGGAGGAAGGGGCTCTCAACATCACAGGACTGAGCCAGCTCTCTGAAAGCTTCCTCCACACACCATCCCCTGTTGTCCTCTCGGGGCCAGGCACCCCAATAGTGCCTCAGACCAGCACTCCAGCAGCAGCCACCTCCACAGCACCTGGACCCTTCACCCCTGACACTATAGGCATGCCTCAGAGTGACTGAGAAGAGTGCCAGAGACTGGGTTTCTACCTATTGATTTTATCTTTGGTTGGGACACTTTACTTGGGTCATTTTGCTTTTACAGCTTGTTATTAATAAAGATTATCTTTGCTTCACACACTTGCTTCAGTTCTTTTAGTCAATAAAGTCTTTGTGGAAACTTTTAGAAATGGTTTAAGCCTTTCAATGCTTGTGGGATGGGTAAGGATAGCAGTGGGATGGGCAGGGACACCTTTGGGATGGGCAGGGATACCTGTGGGATGGGCAGGGATACCTGTGGGATGATTAATAGCTGTGGGATAGATAAACCTCCAGTGCAAGCATAGTGGGAACTGTATGGTCCACCCTCCCAGGTGCCACACCTATGGCCCTTTATTATCAATAACAGTGTAATCATTCATCCACACATTTCAACATAAACACAACTCTTTATTAAATGCTCTGTTCATTGTAGGCCCACCCAACATACATGGTCCAATCTCATCAGTGTGATGAGACAGGCTGAAGAAGCATCCATTAAGCATCTACCATCCTGTCTTGCCACTCCACTGCTCCAACTGGGGAGTTGCACCAGTGTTTCAGGAGGTTGCACTGCTTCTTCACTTCATGTGAAACTCTTTTGGGGCCTTTCACATCCACAGTGTCTATCAGGTTTCGCCCTTGTTTCCATTCACCAGGCTCCATGTCCCCATTGCCTTGTTGGTGGTCCATGAGCCTGTTCTGCAACACTGGGTAGCGGGTGCGCATGAGATTGTGTAGGATGCAGCAAGCTTCCACGATCCTCCTCACGGTCTCTGGGTGATGCTGCATGGTGGTGTGAAGTACCTGGAACCTGTTGGCCAGGATGCCAAAGGCGTTCTCCACCACCTGCCTTGCCCTGGACAGCCTGTAGTTGAAGATCCTCTCTTCACGGGTGAGACATCTGGAAGTGTAGGCCTTCATGAGGTAGGTTATGAGGGAGAAGGCATCATCCCCTACGATGAAATAGGGCACATCTTGTGTGTCATTGGGCAGGGGGTCTGGATCTGGGAAGCCCATGATGAGGTTGTGTTCCAGCCCCTCCTAGTGGTGACTGGCATTGTATACCTGGGCATCTGAAGCTGACCCATTGCCTGAAGCATCGATGTACATGAACTTGTAGTCAGCATCGACCATGGCGAAGAGGATGATGCTGAAGAAGCCCTTGTAGTTGTGATAACCGACACAACTACAATTGGACCCCAATTTGGCTGGAGCTTTGCAGGCCATGTGTTTCCCATCTATGGCTCCAACGATGTGGTGAAAGTTCCACTTCTGATACCACTGCTCTGCAACTTTCTTCCAGTCTTCTTCAGTGGAGGCCACCTCTTTTTCTTCCCATTGTAGAGTTCACAAAGCCTTTAGATGGCTTCGCACTGTTGTAGAACGATGGTGGCTACCAGAAGGAGTGTGTGATGATCCATGGTGGAGATGACTGGATGCTGTGGAAGATCAAGAGCAAGAGCAAGATGAAGGCTGAAGAGGTCTGCAGCGCAGGGCTGCTGGATTGAAAGTGAGATCCAGGTGATTTCTCCCCCTTTTTATAGGAAATATAGGTTTTCTGCTAGGTGTCCTTTTGCAACCTCTAGACATCCTGCAGACATCCTAAATATCCGAGATACGTCCCCTATATGAACGTTTTTTCCATTTTAATGCTTTGTATGCGAGCTGCATCTGCTTTCATCCTTTCTATGTCCATGCTAGTAATGCTGCATGTCTGTTCCGCGTCCGCTTCCTCCCTGTGTCTGTTTTCCACTGGAGCGGATGCAAGTTGTGCGGATGCACAGCGGATGCCTAGCGGATATAGCGGACGCATAACGGATGACGACGGACGTCTAACGGATGTTCCCCGTATGCGTAGCGGATGTATAATGGATGCGTTGGATACATTTTCTGCTCAAAAAGTTTTGAGCAGCTCAAAACTTTTTGAGCAGATGAAATGTCAATAGACGGATGCTGGATGGATAGAGAGTATGAAAAATGGATGCAGTGAGTACAGAATGGATGCATCCCATTAACCAATGGATGGCAAGTGTTTCTCTCCGTTTTACATCCTCTTTCCATCCATTGGTGCTGTGTGACAGGAGCTTTACCAACCTTGGAAGGATGGAAGTTAATCTTGAGCAGATCAGCAATGAACTGCTGACATTGGGTAGAGTTCGCCTGCAATACTGCATTCTAACCACTGTGTCACTATGGCTCTTATCGAGATTCTTTCTATCTTTTGGGAGGCATTTTTAAAAACATTATTTGCCTTAATTTTGTTACTTGAGGTATATATCCAGATTCTTTTACAGAAATGAGAGATTTTCCTCAGATGGAAAAGCAGCAATATAAAACAGAGGCTGAAGTCAACAGTATTCTTACTAACTATATAACAAAGGAGTCATTTTGTGCATTTTGCTTCCTGGGCACTGTACTTTCCCTCATCTTTACTCAGTCACACATTCTTCTGAAAACTAATTTTCTTTCTTTCAAGAGCAAACGTCTCCTTCGCAGGTATTAAATTTGCTCAAAACAATTTCACTGTTTCCTTAGCTACCAGACAAGCCTCCATCAACAATGTCTTATCCTGAGGTGATCGTAAAGGATTTGACATGATTTTCTCCAAGCTTTCCACATGGAATAACTACTAGGTACAGCTAAAATAACAACTTAAATGTTTTATATCTCTTTTCAAGAATTTCTGTAAGCTTCAATTCAGCAAGACTCTGAACTTAGTGATGACCTTTGCCTTGCAAAAAATGTATTTTTCTCCTTAAAATACCCATTCTTTTGTCCTCATGGTTTCACTCAAATGAAAGTTATACTTTGGCAATAACCAGACAGGTGGCTTGTTGACCCAAGGTTTGTTTGTTTTGCAAAGGCAAAAATATTTTGTAAACCTAAAGCCCCTGTCACACTGCACCAACGGATGGAAAGAGGATGTAAAATGGAGAAAAACACTTGCCATCCGTTGATTAACGCGATGCATCTGTTCCGTACTCACTGCCTCCGTTTTGCTTCCTCTCTATCCATCCAGCATCCATTTATTGATGTTTCATCCGCTCAGAAAGTTTTGAGCTGCTCAAAACTTTTGAGCGGAAAATGTATCCAATGCGTCCATTCTGCATCCACTAGGCATCCGCTAGGCATCCGTTCTGCATCCATTACGCATCCGCTATATCTGCTATATATAAATAAAATAAATTTATATATATAAATCTTATGCTGCAAGAATAGTGATAATATAATTAAAAACATTAAAAATCTAAAAACATTATTGATGAATATTCAGTGGCTATGCAAAAGCAATAATACAAATATGTAAGCCATACTTTATTTTTAACCCTTTTTTATATGTTGATTGGACCGTAGGTTTTGGTTTAAATTTTAGGGCAGTGTAAATCTTCAAAGAATGCTTTAATTTGAGGAAGCTTCAATTAAAATATCTCATAAAACCAAACTTGTGAATTGAAACTGAATCTGGTTTGAAATGGCAAATTTAATCAGGTTATTTGGAAGCAGTTCAGATTCTTTCAAAGCTCTTCACAAGCTAGACAATTTTTCTTCTGTTTTGGGGTTAATTACAGTAGGCAATTATAACTTCAGTGCCATAAAATGGAGAATGCTGAAGCAGACTGTGATCCCTCTCTGATACAGAACGACTAGTAAAGTTTAATTTTAATGAAATTAGATTAGGATATGTGTTTTGTTAACAAGTGTTGAGAAAGGATTTCAAACATTTATATTGTTCAAGAAGGAGTTAAGGATAAGCATACTTATTAATCCTGAGTTAGGATTGTGCCTTTTTTTTCTACCAGTTGAAACATTATTTGCTATTATAGATAATTATCTCCTTTATAGAAGTAATGCAGATAATCTCCTAATCTGGCCATTATTTTCAGAGCAGCAGTAGCAACAGTCATGATGGAAGAAAGAATATTTTCAAGGATGCTTCCTCCAGAAGATAGAGGATGTTACTTCCTTGACACTCATCCTTCACTAAGCCTGATCAACCATCCATTCCAAGGCTACTTCCTAGCAGAGATGAACACTACAACATTAATAGTAGGAAGCCATTGGAAATAAACCACATCAGTCACCTCTCATTATTTATTCCTTTTTGAGTCAGGACAAAACATCTACTTGGTATCTGCATCAATGGCAAAGTAATCCTTCAGTGCTACTTACTGTTTGAGAGTTCAGGTCTGTTCATTTGTTAGACTCCAAGCCCAGATGCTGAGCTCCTTCACAGTCTTTGATCTTGTCAAATTGCTTGGGGAAGGATTGTAGAACAGAAAGGGAGGATATGCTAGTTCAATATGTTTCGCATGATGCTTCCTCCATATAGAGCATCATTACAGCACCTGGGAAATACCTGACTTATGGCAGGAAATAGACACTAAAATATGCCTTAAAGAAGCTTCCTTCACATGCACAACATCCAGTATGTATTGGCCTGAATAGAAATCATGGAGAAAAGAGGAACACTGCCAACAAGAATTGATGAGATATCCCTTTGCGATGGGATGCACATTTTATGTGGTCCCTATGAGACAATGTGCTGAAGCATATGTCATCTATTCTCTCTTTAAATAGCTTAGCATCTAGCACTTTTCAAATACCAAAATGAGATCTCACAGGAGAGAGTCAAGATCTATTTTCTTGTATAGGAAGTAGTATAATGGATTTAAGTGTCAGGAAAGCAAAGTCTAGTTAAGTATTAGGGGAAAAATCCTAACTGTAAAGAGCATTTTGATAATGGAACCAATTATCTATAAACGTTTGTAGCTGTCTTTCGTTGGAGGCATTGCTCCAACCTCCCAAAAAAGATTAGCTAGTCATTGTGAGGGATGTTTTAATGTGGATTCATACTCCCACTGATGATTGTAACCTTGTTGCTTGTATCCTAATGATTTTTATTGACTGTTTCCTCGTATGATTTGATTGCTTATTGTATCCTATGACTATTATTAAGTGCTGTACCTTATGATTCTTGACTCTTGATGAATATATCTTTTCTTTTATGCACACTGAGATCATATGCACCAAGATAAATTCCTTGTGTGTTCAATCACACCTGGCCATTAAAGAATTCTGTCCTATCCCATCCCATTCATACATACAGTAAGGAGGAGGTTAAGCTCAATGATTTAAATTGCTCCTTTTCAAATTGAGAATTCTAGGCCAGTATTATCTATTCAGATTAGCAGTAGAAGCCAGAACTGTGAGCAACAGTTGTTCATTTTATTTCTCTCTGATCTTTTATACTAGACATGCTGAAGTGAATCTGGCACCTTTTTAATGCTAATAATCTGTCCTATCACTGAGCTCTCATCTTTCCATCAGCACAAAGCATCATGGTTATTGTTCCATTTAACTGGAATGTGATTAACTCAGCTTTAAATGTAAATGTTCTAGTTTAACCTCAGGCTAAATGGTTTTTGTTGGTTTAATAATTAGAGTGCAGCATTTGCCCAGATTCCAACATACCTTATCCTCTTTTAATATTGCTGCCTAAGTAATATAAAGGAACCTATTTAATGAATAAATGATTTGTGCAACAAGCATGTCCTTCACTTGTGCACGTTGGCCAGAGTATCGAGATGATGTTAAACTTTTCTGCATGTTGGATGGTTCTCTCATGAGTGATGCAAGTTTCTGTCTCTTCAAAGGCTATCAAGTTTATTGCTTTCCACTTGTTACTATCCATGCCCAGCTGACCATCAGCAAGCAAAAAAGAGGGAAATCAACTAGTATTCAACAAACATCACCTAACTGAATTATAGGGATAAACAATTTGTCTTAACTCTCTAAGCACACAAATGGTCTGTTCACTAACCCAAACTGTGTTATGTTTAGTCCTGGGCTTTACTGAAAATAACTCCCTCCCAGTGATCTAACTCTCCTGTGACATACAGATTACTTATTAGGAACATCTTCTTCAGGGAGGATCTTGATTTCCTTAGTAATTTCCATTCCCTGAGGTCATAGGGAGGAAAAGGCAGAAAGAGTTGGACAGTAATAATGCCCCCTGAGTCCATCTATGGTGGTATCAGTCTCTACCATTACACTTTGTTTTTTATTTGAAAAAAAATATCATGGGTTCCATCTCCAAGGTCACTAGGATCCAGAAGATAACTCTTCTTGATTTGCCCTCCTCTGGAACAGCTTATATCCAGAGATAAAGTGGGTTTTTTTGGGGGGGGGGGCAATAAAGATCTTCATTTTCCACAGGGCATTGAGGCTGGTGTGTGATTGCTCCCATGGTGGAAAAGATCAGGGGTGTTTGCTATCTGCTGGGATTATGGGTATTTACCATGATTATATTTTATTATTCTGTTTTTGTAAGATTTATTTTAATCTAAATTGCTAATATGGGGAGTATAAGCTGCTGAAATTCAGTCACTTCCAGTAAGACCAAAATCTAAAAAAATAAACAAAGAGGAGAATGAAAAGAATAAAGATGTTTCCAAAATACCATTACTCAGAATGAAAGATGAAGTAACAAGAATAAAGTCATTTCTCACCCTTTTCAAGTCGCTTAAAAATAAGTGACAGGAAAGAACCTTTAGGGTAATAGGCGATAGTATAAAATTATATGGATATTTAACCACACCATTTTACTGTGTTGTAATTAAGTCAAAGTACCTTGCAATTATTCCCCCATTTAGGTTAACGGATTCAACAATAAGGCAAAGTCAAGAAATAATATTTTATCATTTTTAATCATAAGTCTGTGCCAGCATATCTGTCTCTGTCTCTGTATATACAGTATGTGTGTGTTTATGTGATACATACATATATACATACACATATTTGTTTTCTTAAATTTTCATGGGTGCTTACATGGATTCAGCTTTATTTGGGTATTTTCCCATGTCATTACCTGAACAAAGCTGAATACCATATGTATAAATGGTAAATAAATAAATACACACACACACACACACACACACACACACACACACACACACACACA
>BLBF01015585.1:0-18430 GCA_015471245.1 Laticauda colubrina
ATCGCAAAATCTCTGGTTTGATCCGGGAGAAGCCCTTTTGCTGGAAGCAGAAAGGCAGCCTCTAAAGCTGCTGAAGTCGGGACAACTCCGGAAAGAAAGGGATTTAAATGAGCGTGTATCGGTTGGGTGAGAAATTCTTTTGCATTATAAATTGATTAAGACTTGAAAGGACATCCTGAACAAAGAAGAAATCTGTGGCTTTATTTTTCTTTTGACTGAACCTGGGTTGAGCGGCGTTTAAGTGATGTCAAATTGAGACTTGGATTATTATTTTTTTCTTATTTTCTTTGAGGACTTTAAGGTGACTTTGTAGGTAACCGGACTGAATTTTCTCTTATATATATTTTTATTTTTCACTTGATTTTTATTTTTTATCTTTTTAACTTTCTTTTTAGGATAGAGGCTCCCTTTGACTATCTTTTTTTTTGTTTGAGTTCTTTATAAATATTTTTTCTTTTGGCTTGGGGGGGGAAAGAGTATTTAGAGATGCTGTAACACTGCCAACTAGAGGCTTGAAAATATTTTATTTGAATTGGGGAGAAAAGCACTTCTTTTCAAGGACATTTTAATGTGATAAGATAGAGGGAGAATACAGTAAAATATTATTACAGGTGCTCTCTTGGACTCTTATCAATATCTCAACATTTGAGGTTTGGCTTTGAAGCTGCTGGAGAAGACAGTCATAATAAGAGCCTTGGATAAAGAAATAAAGTGCAGTGTACAGTGCATATATATATATATATATATATATACCTTTGAAACTCCTACTCGCCAGCCTTTTTGGTTAATTTTAACTCTAGTATTCTTGCTTTTTATTTTAAAGGGAAAGCCTCAGAGTTCTTTCTTTTTTCTTCTCTTTCTTTTTTTTTTTTCTCTTGCTTCTTTGCTTCTTCCATTTATTTTAATTGGATTAGGGTCTAGAAGAACCTGAAGACCTTTCTTTTTCCTTTTTCCTTTTTTCTTTTTTGGTTTTGGGCTTTTTACTATTGGATTTTTTTTTTTCTTTTTGATTTTTTTGGACTATATTTGGTTACTATACCAGTTGGATTTAAAGTCAAAGAGAGCTTGAAGACTTGGAAATATTAAAATGAGCAGGAAGCCAAAACCATTTGGCGTTTTTGCTTCTACCTCTGCTTCCCCACCACTTGAAGGACAACTTTCAATTCAGACAATGTTGAAGCAAGATAAGGAACAAGAAAAAGTAAATTTACAGATGATTATGCAAGGAATTCAAGATATTAAGATAAAAATAGATACTATGGACAAAAAAATAGAGAAATCTGATGAAAATTTTAAACAAATGATGGGAAAATATGAGGAGAGATTCCAAAAAATTGAGGAAGAAGGAAAACAAAGAGAGGAGAAGATTGGAAATATTGACACTAGATTAACAGTGATAGAACAAGAAAAAAATGGGATGTTGAGGTGGGAGATGGAAAGATCAGAATTTTATCTTAGATTTCAAAATATAGAAGAGGAAAAAGGAGAAAACTTGGCTGTGATAATGATAGAAATATTGGCAGATCTTCTGGAAATTACTGAGGAAAAAATGATGGACGGAGTAGATGAGATATACCGAGTTTATACAAGATATGCGATGAGAAATAAACTACCAAAGGAAGTACATATTAGATTTACTAAAAAATCCATCAGAACACAAATACTACAAGTGGCAAGAGAAAAAGTATTGAAATATAAAAGCAAAGAGATTGTAGTTTTAAAACAAATACCTAGAAGAGTGAGAGAGATGAGAAGAAAATATCGATTTTTGACCAAAATGCTACTGGAAAATGAAGTGAACTACAGATGGCTGATACCAGAAGGACTAATTTTTACGTGGCAAGAGCAGAGACATAGAATTGACTCGATTGAAAAAGCAGAATTTTTTTATGCAGAATTTTTTTGGAAGAAAAAAAGAGGAGGCAGAGAAAGAGATCTCATTAATTGAGCTTCTGGAGGAACAACTGGAGACTGAAAAAGAGAAAGGAGTTGTAGGTGGACAGGTAGACAGTAAAGAACAACGTGAAGTGAGAGCTACGAGAGTTGTTAGACCTAAATATAAAGCATAATCATGGAAGAAAAAAAACTGATTACAATGAATATAAATGGACTTAACTCAGCTGTTAAAAGAAGGAAAACTTTTCACAAATTAGAGAAATTAAAATTTGATATAATTTGCTTACAAGAAGTTCATATTAAAAAGCAACATGAGCATTTGTTAGTACAGCCAAAATTAGGGAAAATATTTACTTCTTTGATTCACTGTAAGAAAAGAGGAGTGGTTCTCTACATTAAAGAAGATATTCCAGCAAAACTGATCTACACGGATGAAGATGGAAGAGTATTAATGGTGGAAATAATGGATAATAATAAAAAAATACTCTTGATTGCAATTTATGCTCCGAATGATAAACAAGAAGAGTTTTATAAAAAACTACATATGGAAATAATTAGACTGGACTATGTTAACATAATCATGATGGGAGACTTTAATGGAATTGTGGACAATAAATTGGACTATATAACAACAACAACAAAACAAAATAGAAAGATTCTCCCTAAATCTTTTTTTAAAATGACAGATGAATTAACCTTAAAAGATATTTGGAGGGAAAGAAATGTTAAAACTAAACAATATACTTTTTATTCTAATAGACATTTATCATGGTCCAGGTTAGATATGATTTGGATCTCAACAGAATTAATATCTACTATTCAAGAAACAAATATTGAAATAAGTACTTGGGCAGATCATAGTCCAATGACAATTAAATGGAAGGGACAAAAAAAAAGATCGAGATGGACATTAAACAATACCATTTTAAAGGAGAAAGATTTTATACAATGGATGGAGAAGGAATTGGTCTTTTTTTTAAAGAAGATAAAAAAGAAGATACCTCAATACAGAATGTTTGGGATACAATGAAGGCATATGTAAGAGGTTTGATAATAGACTATACAAGAAAAAAGAATATTAGGAAAAGACAAACCTCTAAGGCCTTGGAAGATGAATATATAAGACTTGAAAAAGAATTACAGAAAATACCACAGAAAAAAGATATTAAATTGAAACTGGATGTAATTAAGCATAAAATGGAATTAATAGAGAAAGAAGAACTGGCACAGAAAATTAGAAATTCTAAACAGAATTATTTTGAAGATGCAAATAAACCAGGTAGATGGTTAGCATATAAACTGAGAAAGGAGAAGGAATCAAGAAAAATATTGAAACTAATAAATGATCAAGGTCAAGTTTGTTGTGGTAATAAGGAGAAAAAGGAAATTATTCGAGATTATTATGGACAACTATATAAACAAGAGAATATTGATGAGAAAAAAATTAAACAGTATTTACAGAATGTTAACTTACCGAAGATACCTAAAGAGACTGAAGAAATGTTAGAAAGCAATATAACAATGATGGAACTAAATGAAGCATTTAAAAGACAAAATAATGGGAAAGCACCAGGTCCAGATGGGCTTCCGGCAGAATTCTATAAAAAATTTCAAGAATCATTGAACACTCCATTGTTAGAAATTATGAATGAAGTTATGTTAAAAAAGATGACACCCAAAACATGGTCAGAGGCTTATATTACACTTATTTTAAAGGAAGAGGCTGACCCGTTGCAAATTAAGAACTATAGACCGATTTCCTTATTGAATGCAGATTATAAAATCTTTGCTTCAATCTTAGCAGAAAGACTGAAAAAATATTTAAATAATTTTATCCATCCAGATCAAAATGGATTTCTACCAAAGAGACAAATTAGAGACAACATGAGGGTAATTTTGGATACCTTGGAATATTATGAGGCTCATCCTGAAAAACAAATGGCTTTGATATTCCTAGATGCTCAAAAAGCATTTGACAACGTGAACTGGAGATTTATGTTATTATTATTGGAACAGATGGGCTTTGCCAGAAAATTTATTCAAGCAATAGAAGCCATATATAATAAACAGACAGCAAAGGTAATGATGGAGGGAGAATTTACAGATCTTATTAATATAAGAAGAGGTACAAGACAAGGATGTCCCCTATCTCCTTTGTTATTCGTATTAACTTTGGAAGTGTTGAATAGAAATATTAGAGATGACAAAAATATAAAAGGAATGAAAGTTAAAAAGGAAGAATTTAAACTACAAGCTTTTGCTGACGATTTAGCTTTTATTCTGGAAGACCCGTTAGAAACCGCTCCAAAGTTATTGGAAAAGGTAGAGACATATGGTGAGATGGCTGGCTTGAAAATAAATAAAGATAAAACAAAGATTTTGACAAAAAATATGTTGTTGAGACAAAGAGAAGAACTGACAGATCTTTTGAAAATTCAAATTACAAACAAGGTTAAGTATCTGGGGATATATTTGACAGCAAGATGTAGCACATTAAAAGAGAATAATTATATTAAACTTAAACAACAGATAATTACAGATTTGAAGAAATGGGAAAATTTACAGTTGTCATTAATAGGGATAATTTCAACAATTAAGATGAATATTTTATCTAGAATTTTATTTCTCTTTCAAACAATACCAATTAGACTTGGAAAAGACTATTTTGAAGATTTAAATAAAACTATGTTGAAGTTTATATGGCAAGATAAAAAAGCGAGAATAAAGTTAAAACTTTTGCAAGATGCTAGAAATAGAGGAGGTTTTGGCCTGCCTAATTGGGAATTGTATTATCAAGCTGCAAGTTTGATGTGGGTCAAAGAATGGATAACATTAAGAAAACATAGATTGTTGACATTAGAAGGACATGATTTACTGTTGGGCTGGCATGCTTTTTTATGGTACAAGGGAACTAAAACACAGGGGTATTTCAGAAGACATTATATACGGGAGTCTTTGTGGTTAAATTGGGAGAAGATAAAAAAACAATGTTATTTGAAAATTCCAATTTGGTTATCGACTATTGAAGCATTTTCCTATCCTATGATCTATAAAAAGGAACAAACAGTTAGATATGGGGAACTGTTGGATGAAAAGGGTGGACTTAAAACGATCCAAAATTTAGAGGAACAAGGTATAAGGATGAATTGGTTTTCATATGCGCAAATACACTCAAGATATCTTGAAGATTTTAAAACGGAAGGATTCTATGATAAACAGACTGATTTAGATAAGATATTGATGGGTACTGATGAGAAAGTGATTAAAAAGTTATATGGGTATTTATTGGGAATTAAGCTAGAGGAAGAACAAGTTCAAGAAACTATGATTGCATGGGGGAAGAATTTTGGATATGGAATTGATTTAGAGCAGTGGCAAAAATTGTGGTCTCAAAATTATAAAATGACAATGTCAATAGCATATAAAGAAAACTTGTATAAGATGTTTTACAGGTGGCACCTTCCCCCGACAAGAATAGCAAGAATGTTCAAGAATAAATCTGAAAAATGTTGGAAATGTCATCAGATACCTGGCTCATACTATCATATGTGGTGGACTTGTGAGAATGCTAGAAAATATTGGACTAAAATTCACATTTGGTTGGAAAAAATGACAAAGAAACACATAGACTTGAAGCCAGAGATCTTTTTATTGGGAATTTTACCTGATATATATAATAAAGACTTGAAATATTTGATTGTAAATGTATTAACGGCGGCTAGGATTGTATTTGCTAAAAACTGGAAGAATGAGAAAATACCATTGCAGGAAGAAATTATTAAGAAAATATTGGAATGTGCTGAGATGAGTAGATTGACATTTGAAATTAGAGAACAAGAAGATAAACAATTTTATGCAATTTGGGGTTTTTTTTATCAATGGTTAGATGATAAAATACAATAATAGAGCATTAATATTATATATATGAAGAGTTTTTTAGGATTGATTTGTTATGATTATACGACAAATTGTTTGAAGTATTGTTATCTCGCAAAGCATGAATGATTAAAAGTATAGTCAGAAAAAAATTTTTTTTTTATTTTTTTCTTTAGTAATATTAGAATATGGATTGACAATATGAGTGGTTATGCAATATAATTGTAATTGACACTATAAAATGAATGCACAAAACTGATGAACCAACCGATACACCGGAAGTATATATGAGAGTAGATGTTTTTAATGTTTTGTATGTTTGTTTGTTTGTAGAAAATTAATAAAAACTTTAAAAAAAAAAAAAAATTAGATGCTTGGCAACTAACTCATAGTTATGATGGTTCCAATGCCCCAGGGTCATGTGATTATCTTCTGACAAGTAAAGTCAATGGGGAAGTCAGAATGGTCACTTAACAGTCATGTTAATAACTTAACTGCAGTGATTCACTTGACACTGAGTCAAAAAAGGTTGTAAAATGGGCAATATTCACTTAACAGATTGTGGGGGGGGCTGAATCATGTTTGTACTGTAAGTCAAGGACTATTAACTTTGACCATTAGCAGGTAGTGAGGCATCAGGCATTTATGATGTAAGCTCTAGTTTTCTTATTTACACATAGTTGGAATAAATCAACCTGACATCAGATCTATCCATTACCAGTGTAAGACAACCTCATATACAGTGTTTGCTGGAATTCTTTTATATTGCTTTCCTAATTTTTCTACAGCAATTTGATTGATCAAAAGTGTCTAGATTGTTATACTTATCAAAAGTGTCTAGATTGTTATACTTATATTTCCATTTCCCTACTCTTCATTTTCCCTGCCTCTTCTTCAGTTAATTGCTTGGCAGACTGAAAAACATTTTGAATACACAGTTGAGTAAAAGTGCCCTTAAATTCTTCTCGAAATTAGCTTCAAAAGTTCTTTCTTAGAACATATTCCCTTTCTCTTGTTTTCTGAACATATAATGTAATGTTTTTGTGAGACTAGCACCATTTTGTACCATGAGTATTATTTCTGCCTATGATCTTAAGTTATTCACCCAAAGGTGTATTGATTTTTACTTTTTAGTTTGGAATTAAGACAATGCTTGAAACAGATGATGGGATTCTACTTTTGGCAAAAGCAGTGGATCCGAAAGTCCCTACAATGATGATTGACGCTATCAAGCTACTCTCTGCTCTCTGCATTTTGCCTCAGCCTGTGGATATGTATGTGATAATGAGTAGTTTATCTTTTGGTTTAGTTGTATGCTGTAGAAGAATGGGTCAGTTTACTAATTTATACTTTTGAAAAAATATGTTAAAATATGGTTTCTTTATCAATTATGCCTCTTAATAAGCAAATAATTGGTGTAATTGATGAGTTCTGAAAATATCCCAAGGGAAAAAAAGTTGAAGCAACATGCTCTTCCTTCTATTCCTGAAGCCATTAACCTTATCCCATATTACTTAAGGAAGTTTTATACCTATACCTTTTCAGAGCATAATGAAGGTTATGGCAAGAGGTGAAAAAACAGCAAAGCTAGTTTCACAAATTTACTTCTGTTTATATATCTTAAGACACAATCCAGTGCATTTGTTCTTCCTAACTTTTACTTGTTATGATTGAATAGTTAATTCAAGTAAAAAAAAATTGTAACAGCAATTACATACCTCTCCATCACTTTTGCACAATTTTGTTCAAAATATTTTGATGTATGAACAGAAATAAAATAGGTATCTGTATTTAGGAATGGAATATTTTCCCTCTTCAAGAAAATAAAACAGAAAAATGTAATAATGAGAGACAGAAATGATGTGTGTATTACAAGGATTCAAAGAGATTTCACATGTTTTCAGTTAATTATTACCCCCAAAAGCAAATAACTTGTTAATTGAACCTTTCGTAATGAAGAAATTAAAGTTTAATTATTTATTTCAACATTTAATGAAAATATATTTTCATATAAGGAAGTATTCAGTGAGGTACCTCAGGGTTCTGTCTTGGGCCCAGTACTCTTCAACATCTTCATAAATGATCTAGACAAGGGACAGAAAAGGAACTCATCAGATTTGCTGGAAGGAATTGCTAATACTTTGGAAGATAGGCTCAAGATTTAGAAGGATCTTAATACACTTTAGCCCTTAGGTCAATCCAACCATTTACTAATTTATGAGAAAAGTAAGAAAAACCAAATGCATAGGTATAGAATAGGCAGTATCTGACTCAACAATAGTAACTGTGATAAGGTTCGATGTATCCTATGGACAACCACTTAAATATGAGCCAGCAATGTTTTGGCAGGATAGCATCAACATCACAAGAAATTTTAATACTGTTTTATACAAGGAAGATCACATCTAGAATATTGGTTCTAACCATGATACAAAAAAGATGCTGAGACCATAGAAAGTATGCAGTGAAGACAAGATAACAAGAAGTCTGGAGGCTAAACTGTATGAGGAATGGTTGAGGGATCTAGTCTATCAACAAGAAAGATGAGGGGGAACATGATAGCTTTCTTCCAAGCACTTGAAGGGCTCACTTATTTTCCAAATAACTGAGGGCAGGACAAAAAGTAATGGCTGGAAGTTGTTAAAGAGAAATCCAATTTGAAAGCAAGGAGAAATTTTCTGACAGTAAGAGCAATGAGTCAGTCAAATAGCTTGCCTCCAGTAGTTGTGTGTGCTCCATCATGAGAGTAGACAGGGACACTTGACCAGGATAGACAGACACTCGACCAGGATGCTGTAAGCTTTCTTGACTTGGGCAGTGGTTTGAACTAAAAGATCTCTGAAGTCCCTATCTTTCTACATTCTAGGACAGGGGTGTCAAACTTGCATCGCTACGGCATCAACATGTGATGTACCGTGACTTTTTCCCCCTTCACTAAATTGGGCATGGGTATGCCCAGTGCATGATACATCCAGCCTGTGGACTGCAAGTTTGACAGTCCTGTTCTAGGAGGTACATAGCCTGCTGAAAGAAGACAATAAAAAATTAATAAAATACTGGTATCTGTGAGCAAACTTTGAATTTAATAAAGTTGATGACTTAATTATTTGTACCCTTTACAAAAACATCAAATACCAGATATAATCTGTGACTATATCCCAGTTATACAATTGAGTCTGAATTTGATGCATTCAAATTCAGAAGGATTTTATTGGCATCCTAAATTTTAGTATGGGATCTTTAAAATTCCACATCAAAATAACACTGTTTTTTTTAAAATGCAGACTTGGTATATAAAAGCTGGTTTTTATTTTCTCCTTTTTCTTCCCTTTTTATTTCTATTTTATGTGATTCCTTTATTTTTTGTTAGGCACGAGCAAGTTTTGGGAGCATTAACTGAACGTGCAGAAATGGATGAAGTAGAACGATTTAAGCCCATTGTGGATGGCCTGAAAAGTGGAACTTCGGTAGCATTAAAGGTAATAAATAGGAGGAACCTGAAAAAAGAGTATAACAGTCTATCTACCTTATCTTTCATAATACTCTGATGCCTTTTGTTTTCTCTTTTATTTCACCATTACTGAGTACACTTGATTTCTCTGGATTTTTATCCTGAAATTCTTTTTGTATATCTTCAGAACCAGCCCAAGGTAGCAATCAGGCAATTTGATTAGAATGAATATAGGGCAGGGGTCGGCAACCTTAAACACTCCAAGAGCCATTTGGACCCGTTTCCCACAGAAAAGAAAACACCGGGAGCCACAAAACCCTTTTGACATCTAAAATGAAGATAACACTGCAATAAAACTTATTGAAATATTAGATTATTTGTGGGAAATATATAGTTTAATATAATTAATTGTTTAATGTATTCAAATTAAGTTACATTGGTATAAAATTTGTATGTAGAGGAAAATAAAGTATTGATTTAAGGAATACATAATCTACTGTTTTAAATGAAAAAAAGTTTTATTGAATGAAAGGGAACTAAAGTATCTATGTTTTATAAATCAGAACCTATTTTATTTGGCTCTAACATAATTTAGCACTAACAGTTGTGATATTAAGCATTTTATTAAAAAACAACAGCCTCAATTGGAAGTTTTAAAAATTCCTTTCATGTCATTTTATTAATAGTGAAAAGTGACTGGCCATTTTAAAAATACTTTGTATCAGATTTTAAGACAGATATTTATGCGGCGTACCTATGGTTTTATTCAGCAGGAAAAGAAACAAACTTTTTCCTTCATAAAAACTGCATGCTGACTTCGCTTTGTGTTATTCGTATTACTGTACAAATCCTTTGATAGAAATTAACGTACCTGCTGCTGGAGGGCGCCACAAGCAAGTACTACTCAAGACACCCCAGGATTGAATGTACCATACAATAGAATAGTTAGTGGAGCTCCTGAACTGTTTTGGAGCACAAGGAAAGTTCAGTTGTAAACGTGATGGGTTTTTTTCAGGGGAGGAAAGTTTCTTTTCATTGTACAACAAGCCAGGCAGATTATTTTCCAGCATCTTCCCTAGTTCAGCACTAAAGTAAATTTGCAGCTTGGGAGCTTCCCAAAAAGGATTAAAAGATATGTCGCCTAACTCTTATTTTTGACCTCCCCCCCTCCAGTCCAGTTTGCCAAGGGAGTAAACCAGACAGATCGAAATCAATTCTGAATATTCAGTGTGAAAAGTTGGCTGGTTTCAAACACTCCCTCCCCTTCAAATCACTCCTCCCTTTCAAAGTCTCCCACCCCCATACAGGAGTTAATCATAGATCCAATCTTACAGTAAATGTTTATTTCGAATTTACCCCACCTGTTCATTTGACTCATGGAATATCTATATTCGGTGTGTGTGCGCGCACACACACACACACACATGTGCACCTGCTTCCAAGGCTCTCATAAACCTCCATCAGGCCACAGAAGCGAAACCAATTCTGCCTCTTCATGCACATTCACATGCAACCACGAATGTGTGCATGCGCCCCTTTCTCTCGCACACATGGGATTGGAGGTCTGCACTGCCAGCCTATGGGCATCTCTGCAAGGAAAGGTTGGGCATTGCTTAAGAGTTTCCCCCAACAGAATATAAAGAATCAAATGGACTTT
Source organism: Laticauda colubrina (assembly GCA_015471245.1). Classification (NCBI taxonomy): domain Eukaryota; kingdom Metazoa; phylum Chordata; class Lepidosauria; order Squamata; family Elapidae; genus Laticauda; species Laticauda colubrina. Next base: position 10,881 of record BLBF01015585.1, read on the forward strand.
TAAAAAAAAAACATGTTGAATTTAATAGACAAAGAAGAACTAGCACAAAAAATAAGCAATTTTTTTTTCAAAATGCAATTTTTTTAAATAAGCATTTTTTTTTTCAAAATGGAAACAAGCCAGGAAGATGGTTGGCGAATAGACGATGATAGGATTCTTTATCACCAAAATGAAGACAAAAAGAAAATGATTTAAAATTAAAAACATACAACAAATTAAACTGGATTTGGGAAAATGGAAAAAATTACGATTATCATTATTAGGAAGAATAGGTACAATTAAGATAAATGTATTGCCGAGATTATTGTACTTATTCCAAATTATTCCAATAAAACTGGGGAAAAATATTTTGAGGATCTTAATAAAATAATTGTAAAATGTATTTGGCAGGGGAAAAAGCAAGAATTAACTTTAAAATGCTATAGGAAACAAGAACTAGAAATGGCTTTGGTCTGCCAAACTGGGAATTATATTATCAGGATACGATGTTAACATAAATGAAAGAGTGGATTGAGCTGAGAAACGTAAGACTATTGACCTTGGAGAGACATAATCTGGGATGGCATGCCTTCTTATGGTATGGGAAAAGTAAGATACATAGTTACTTTCAAAGACATTATATAAGAAATGCTTTTTTGTTAGTATGGGAGAAAATTAGAGAACAGTGCTAGATATCAGTCTGGCTTTTGACAATAGAAGCACTTATACATCTGAATATGATTGATATGGGAAATATTGTGAGATACAAAGACATTTTGAATGAGAAGGGTGAGCTCAAAACTAAGCAAGAATTGAATGAACAAGGGATCGAAATAGCCTGGTATTCACAACTGTAAATACAGTCAAAATATGAAAATGATGTAAAAAGTTATATGGTATTTACAGAGAGCTGACAGAATTGGACAAAATCCTAACAGGAACTGATGAAAGCTTGATTAAAAAAACTGTATAATTACTTATTGGGTTTTAAATTGGAAGAAGAGCAAGTGAAGGAAACAATGATAGTATGTGCTAAAATTTTGGTTACACAGTAAAATTAGATAAATGGCAGAAATTTTGGGATAGAAATTATAAATTAACAATGTCAACTGCATATAAAGAAAATTTGTATAAGATGTTTTACAGATGGCATTATGCAGCAGTGTAGTTGGCAAGAATGTTCAGACATATTGTGTATATTTGCAATAATTTAAGAGTAGAGAATTAATACCAATGTAATGATTATGGCTGGAAATGTAATTGTTATTTCACAAAACATTTGTAACCAGACGACACACTGTTTAACGTATGATGGATTGTTTGTATTAAAAATAAAGTTAAAAAAGTTAAAAAGAATTTTCCTTGACAGGAAGAGCAGCGGCGGGGGCATGGCCCCATAAAAGAATCGGGTTTGAAAGAGCCACATGCAGCTGCAGAGCCGCAGGTTGCCGGCCCCTAGTAAAGGGTAACAGGAAGATGGTTTGATTAGCTTAACAAACCCTAGAGGAGCATACTAACTGTTCATTAATTATAAAGCATTTTGTAAGCATTGTGATTCTAAAATTCTACATTCTGGATTTGGGATAGAAAAGGAGGGAGAAGTCTTTTCAAGTTGCTCTAGGTATATTATTCCAAGGTTACTCAATTCCCTGCATATATTTAAATATGGGGGAAAGGGACACCATGGGCAACAAGTATTAATGGAATATTTTTAAAGATAAGACTTTTGTTCTGGAGTAGACTTAGAATATGAGCTGGGTTTCCTTCGAATCATTGTCTGGTGTTTAATTGAAACATGTCCTTTTCATTTGATTTCTTTTGTTGTTTTAATTTATGAGATCTCAAAGTTCCAATTATCAGTTTTGATTCCTTCCTGATTTTTTTTTCAACACTATTTGTACTGCATACCTGAATTTCACTTTTAGGCTGCTTTGTTGTGATAACATTTGGTAGAAAAATATTTTGTCTGGCAGTTTTCCATAGTTTTTCTAGCAAATTAGCTAGCTCATGATGAATGAAAGAAAAATTGTTGATCCAACATATATTTTTTCTTTGACTTTCTTAGGTAGCTTGTCTACAGTTAATCAATGCTCTAATCATCCCATCAGATGAGCTTGATTTCAGAGTGCACATCCGCAGTGAATTAATGCGCTCTGGACTGCAGCATATTCTCAAGGTTAGAAATATATCTCCCTTTTATTATACCTTTGCTATATTGCGAGAGATAATATCTATCATTTTAAGACTCCATTTAAAGTGTAAATGATTTGATAGGGTTAATTATATTTAACATTATTTGGGGAGTATAGGTAGTTCTTGATTGATGGCCATAATTAGCACTGGAATCTTGCACATTGAGCGAAATGGTCATTCAGCAAGACACCCATGAGACTGTTTTGCTCAACAAGTGCATTCCCAGCTCTTACAGTTTCAAGGTGAACAAAGTGAAAGCACTGTGCCTGTCAAAAGAGGGCAGACAGTTCCCTCTGTGAACAAAAGAGAACTCCTATAGTGGAGTGTGGGAACAGAGCTTTGGGATTCTTATTTTCTTTCTCCAGCTCAATGAAGGAATTCCTCTCTCCATCTTGTACAGGAGGAAAATCTTGTGCTGGAGAAATAGAGCTTCATTTCTGCAGCTCAGGGCAAGATTTCCTTTCCCTTTTGTGGCTTTGTTTCTGCAGCCTGGCAAAAGATTCCCTCCTCCTCACATGCATGAAAGGAAGGAAAAATCTTTTGGCAAGCGGCTGCTGCCACCTTTCCTGCCAGCTTCCCATTGTCTTTCTGAACTGGTATTACTGAATGGCTGCTAAACAATTGGTCATAAGTTGAGGGTTACCTGTGTTCTTTATAGCTGGCCATATTTCAAAAGAATAACTGCCTTATTTACAAGGGATTCTCAAAAGGAAGAATGGTACAGAACTAAAATAATAAGGAATGTATAGTTATGAAAATAAGTCATATCGGCGGTTGGATATGCAATGGATTATTGAATGAAGGTGAGAACTCTCCTGTTAGCCCTTTTCATAGAAGCCCTTACATACCTATCCCTTGTATGGAAAGGATGGAACGGTGCTAGGTATCCTCAGCTTCGCATCTTTGTTTATTAATTAAGATGTGTGAAATAGCATCTGTATAGAGCTAGTCCTCAACATACAACCATTCAGTTACTGTTTGAAGTTGCAACAAAACTGAAAAATGTTGCTTACAAATTGTCCTTCACTTATGACCATAGCAGTTTCGCTATGGTCACATGACTAAAATTTGGGCGCTTGATGACTGGCACATGTTTACAATGGTTGAAGTATCCTGTGGTTATGTGATCACCTTCCCAGATGACTTACAACAAGTGAAGTCAATTGGGAAAGCTAGGTTGCTTAAAAGCTGTGCAATTTGTTTAAGAACAGGGCAGAAATATTGTGAAATCAGGTGCTATTCACCTAACAACTGCTTTGCTTAGAAGAGGAAATTCCCGTCCCAATTGCAGTTATAAGTTGGGGACTAATCTGCATGTCATTTGTGCCTTTGAGCAATTTGTATTTCAATTATGTGAACTTCCTATATGTAAATAATAGCTTCTTTATGACATGGATATTTGGGCAGGGACATTGTCATAAGTTTTATGTTAATCAGCTTGTCTCTTGTCTGAAGTAATTTCAACAAATTATTTATTTTTTATTTATTTATTTGTCAAGTAAATAAACAGGTATAAGTATAAATATGGTTATGAATACATGAAAAGGGTACAAATAAAAAAGAAACAATAGGACAGGAAAGGTAGGCACGTTGGTGCGCTTTTGCATGCCCCCTCTAGACCTCTTAGGAAGGGGATGAGGTCAATAGTAGACAGTCTAAGGTTAAAGTTTTTGGGGTTTGGGGAAGAAATCACAGAGTCAATTAGAGTATTCCAGACATTGACCACTCTGTTGCTGAAGTTGTATTTCCTGCAATCAAGTTAGTTCTTTTATTGGGGGGAGCAGGAGGGGAGAAAAGAAAGGGAACAGAAAGAACAAAACAATACTTTACCAGATAATCTGAAATTTTTTTGGAATAAAAGAGGGCTGTGATGTCTAGTGGACATCTTCTGAAGTGACAGTGTCCTTTACAGGAACTGCATGCTCAAGACAATGAGGAGCTGAAACTACAGCTGCAGGTATTTGAAGAATATGGTGAAGAAGATTCTGCAGAACTCAGAGGCCGCTTGGAAGACATTCGAATAGAAATGGAATATCCTTTTATTTCAAAATATATGACTCATCCAATAACTCAGCATATAAGACAAAGATGATAAGGAATCTGGAGGCTAAATCATACAATGAACGGTTGTGGGAACTAGATATGTCTAGTCTAACAATGAGAAGAATGAGGGTGATATGATAGCAATCTTCCAGTATTTGAGGGACTTTCGGAGAAGAGGAGGTCAATGTGTTCTCTAAAGCACCTGAGGGTAGGACAAAAATAATGGATAGAAGATCATGAAAGAGAGATACAACCTAGAATTAAGTAGAAATTTCCTAATGGTGAGAACAATTAATCAGTGGAAGGTTTAGTCATTGATTTTTAAGAAAAGATTGTACAACCATTTGTCTGGAATATTACAGGGTCTCCTGCTCAAGCAGTGGGTGGACTTAAGACCTCCAAGGTTCCTTCCAAACTTACATGTTATCATTGCCTCCATATTTTATGTCAGTGCTAACTCCTTGTGACTGCTTGGACTAGTTAGTCCCTGAATTTAACAAGGGTTCTCAAGATGTGTGTGTGTGTGTGTGTGTGTGTGTACTCTAGAAAATCTTCCCTAAGGAAATATATTTTAAGTTTCCAGTAACAGAAAATGTGGCATAATCCTTGAAAGAATATATGGAAACTCTAGTTATACTGAAGCAGAGAGAGATAGCTGAGTGATTGCAAATCTTGAGTTATTCATCTCTGAGCTTTTCCTCCCTCAGAGAGTAATAGTTTTGGAGTACTTTATAAATATAATATACTGTATGTTTTGTACTATAAGATGCATCCCTCCCCAAAAAAGTGGATGGAAATATCTGTATGTCTTATAGAGTGAGTTCAGACCTGGTTTTGGACTCCTGAACCCTCTGTGCATCCCGTTTTTGTCCTCTCTGGTATCCAGAAGCAATCTGCTGGCAAAAAATGCTCCTGCTTTTGGTTTCCGAAGGCCTCCACACACCCCATTTTTGCTCTCCCCAGCATCCAGAAGCATTCTGCAGGTCAGAAATGAGCCTGCTTTTGGCCTCCAGAAGCCTTCATGGGTCTCATTTTTGCCCTCCCCCAAAACAGGACCTGCGGAGGCCTCCAGAGGCCAAAAATGGGCATGTTTTTGGCCTGCAGAGTGCTTCTGGATGCTGGGAAGGGCAAAAACGGGAACTGCAGAGGCAAAAAACATTTTTTCCTGTTTTCCTCCTATAAACCTAGATGTGTTTTATGGTACGGTGCATCTTATAGTCCGAAAAATACGGTAACCTTTGGGTAACAACAATTTTATTTTCTTGCTTTTGTTTTCCTTACCCATTTTGTTTTCATTTTCTGATACACTTTTTTAAATTTTAAATTGAAGACTGCAACTATATTTTATGAATAGTAAGCCAGTGAGAACATTCTATTTGGAGTTTGATGTACAAATGCTTTAAATTCAACATTCATTGGTAAAAGTTATTTATTAGATTTACATTAATTCCTTTACCACAAATACAGAAATCAGGTGGTAAGCTAAACTAGGTTTCTTTTATGAATTAGTGCTGTGCATCTATCTCTTTTGAATGGCTTTTGAATCCTTAATTTTGTTTACTGATTTCAACGAAATCTTTCAGATTCTCCAAAATACAGTAAAGGATTCTAAGGCAGAGCAACATTTCCTCTCAATTTTGCAGCACTTCCTGCTAATCCGCAATGATTATGAGGCCAGGTAGAGAAGAAGACTATTTTTTAAATATTGTGAAAAAATATTATGTGTGGATGTATATACCGTGTTTCCCCAAAACCAAAACCTACCCTGAAAATAAGCCCTAGCATGATTTTTCATGCTGTTTGCATTATAAGCCCTATCCTCAAAATAAGCCCTAGGACAGACTGTCATCAACAGGGTGTGTGTGTGGGCATTGCCAGCACAGGCGGCAAGTTGCGCGGGAAAAGCAATTGCAGGCCACACAGTTCAGTTCCTCCAAGCAGCAGACAGAGGTGCATGTGTGTGTGTGGAGGCATGCGATCTGTTCCACTGTCTGTCTTTGCTTGCAGAATGTGCAGCAGAACTGGAGGACAAGATTGGATAGAGGAGGTTGAGAGCACAGGGGACGCGGCCTCTCCCATACCCTTTGAACCTGGCTTCCCTCCTTGGAGGGAGATGGAGGTTAGGCTGGGTTGAAGCAGAGAAGAAAGGGGGAGGAGAAGCCACACAGTTAAGGATGAGGCCTCTTAGGAGACACAGTGCACAAATGTAAAAGCCGCTCCTTCCAAGTCAGAAGCAGTGTCTGGACTGGCAGTGGGGCCACTTTGTCCTTTCCCCAGGAGTGTCTTGCCAGTGTCCCCTTGATGGCTCTCCCCTTCTCACCACACAGTTCCCAGGATGGAGAGGGGGCAAGATAGGAGAGGGGAACAAAGGGAAAGAGCACCTAGATTCCCAGCACTTTGTTTTGAATTACACGTTGTGTCTCCTGAGACACTTTGTGGAGAGGCGTGTGATCCCCTCATTCATAGCTGCTGAACGGAAGGCTAGGCTGGGCTGAAGCAGAAAAGAAAAGAGCAACAGGAGAAGCTGAGGACAAGAGGTTCCCCTGCCTCTCTGTGAGACCTCTCGGGAGAACTGTAAAAGCCATTCCTTCTAAGTCAGCAGCAGCAACTGAATCAAAATGAAGCGTTGTGAGTCCGGGCACCCTTCCCGTTTATTGTCCCCTTTCGGAAAGTTTCATTGCTGCTGGTGTTATTCAAATGACATCCCGACATGTTTTGGAAGGGAGAAGGTGTACTGCTGAGGTTTGCACGATGGCGGCAACAGACTGCAGGATTTATTTTTATTTCCTCCAAAACATGCTAGGACAGCACCAGCAGCAGGCAGAGGCAGAGGGTGATCTGATCAAACCTGTATGTGTGTGAGAGAGAGAGAAAGAAAGAGAGAGAGAGGATCCAACCTTGAATACCAGGGCTGATGGTGGTGTGCTGTCTTTCTCTCTCACACACAAAGAGGTTTGATTAGATCACTTTCTCATTCATGCTCTTTCTTTTCCCTTCCTTCCTTCTTTCCACTACGCAGTTATTGCCGGTCCCTACTTTCTCGCTAGCCACATTGCCCTCACAATTCTGGAAATGGCAGCCCCCTTTTCTGCCTCTTCTCCAATTGGTGTTGTGTTTCTTCTTTGTATGGAAGAATGCTAAGCTCCCACAAAACTAGGCCACCTGAGGCAAGGAAGACCTAGCTCCCCTTCTATGGTTCTGCAAAGCCCTTGAGGTTTTGCGTGAAGGAGCAGATAGCTTCTCTCGGCGTTGGCGTCAGCACCCACTTCAGACAGCAAACTCTTGCACTTTTTCTCCAGGGCCTTTGAAATTCCTCCCACCCTCACTTTTCTGCC
>BLBF01015588.1:0-34342 GCA_015471245.1 Laticauda colubrina
TTTGGTTCTGGTAATTAGTGTTTTTGCCATGGAATTTATCTGTGCTGGGTGTTGGTGGGATTGGGCATTGAGGTATTGGGCGTTGAGGGATTTAGCTTCTTAATGGATAGCAGCCATCCTTTCACACGAAGCCAAACTGCACTGAAAGCCTCCAACACAAGAACAGAGTGTTGCCAGCCAATCAAAGCCACAGAGCAGACAGAAGAAACCAGAAACACCAATCAATCAAACTCCAAGTCCAGTGAACACAGACCCAGGCTTCTAGCCAATCAGAATAGACCAGCCTCGAATTTGAAACCAGAAGCTGTGAGACACACATCCATACAGAAGCCTGATGATGGCAGATGAGATTCTGCTGAAACATTGCTACAACTTTAACAGCAGTACATTGACGTGGGATAATACCTGAAGGAAGCTAAACAGCACACATGTAAGTACCCACGAAAGCTTAAAAAAACAAATATATATATTGTTTTTTTAGGCTTTCGCGGGTACTTAGATGTGTGCTGTTTTGCTTCCTTCGGGTATTATCCCATGTCATTGTAGTTCTGTTAAAGTTGTAGCAATGTTTCAGCAGAATCTGCATTTTTGTGTTCATCCAGGCGGGTACTTATTCTTCTATTGGTCTGTCCAATGTATGTGGCCAGGCAAGATGCACAGGGAATTTCGTATTTGCCTTGGTTTTCCAGGTCAATTTTGTCTTTGGGGTTTTTAAGGATGGCTGCTATTTTTTTGTCTGTTTTGAAGGCAGTCTTGATGTGATGCCTGTGTACTTCTTATGTAGGGCAGGACAGCTGTTTCATAGGTCTGTTGATCTTCTAGATCTCTATTATCTTAAAAAAACCAAGCTTCTCATAGCTTTTGATCTGGCTATTTATTTCCTCCCCGTAGAGGTCTGATATTTGTTTTTTTAAGATAATAGAGACCTAGAATTTCAACAGACCTATGGAACAGATGTCCTGCCCTACATAAGAGGTACTGCAGACAAAATCAGTAAGATACTCCATAGGCATCACATCAAGACTGCCTGATTTTCACGGGTACAGGTATGTAGGTCTAGGTGACTTTGGGTCTTTTCCCAGATTGAGATTGAGATTATCTTGGTGACTTTTCGGCAAGGTCCCACACGCAATCCTCAAGCTGGTGCTTTCAGCTTCATGTCATTGCAAGCAGCGTATAATCGGAGCTGCCGTCTCTCTTTAAATACTGGTGATGGGGGGGCTGGTGTCCTGTGTTAGTTGGATGCACTGCTGCCTCTTGATTGGTTGATGGAATTGATGTTGGTATAATGGGCTGTGTGATGGCCTTGTGAGTTTTGTTGTGGAAATATCCTAGATCTTGTCCTGTAATCTCCTGGGTCATTTGTTTTGTAGTTATCTTCTTTCCCTTAGCTTCTTGTGTTTTAACAGCCTGGGTAATGGGTTGTGTGATGACCATGTAAGATTTATTGCTATGGTATCCTTGATCTTGTGCTATTATATCCGGGGTTATTTGCTGTTCTGCAACATCTTGAGTTCTTGTGGTATAATTTGTGATGTGATGTCTTGAACGGGTGGCTGTGATGTGGCATTCTGGGTTTTGGTCTGGCTTCGAGTTTGGGCTCTTTCTTCTGGGAATGTCAAGTTAATTTATGTCTAGTCTTCATTCTTTCTGTCTTAATTTTCTCATTGTTTAGATCCTTTTGAAGTCTGTGTTCTAGTTCTTTAATTTTCATCTGTAGTTCATTTTGTGGTTTCTTTTCTATCTTGTTTTTTCTGATAGCATAAGCTATTGATACCTTTCTCATAAAAGCTTTTGCTGTATCCCATAAATTCTGCAAATTAGTGTGGTCCTTTAAATTTTCACTGAAAAATATTTCCAAATCATTTTTCATTTTTGTAAGAATTCTTTTTCTTTTAGGACTTGTGTATTTAGCATCGATCTCATTTTCTGTATCCTTTGTCCTTTCCAGGTAATTTTTAACATGTGGTCTGCTCATATATTGGGCATTATTTCAACTTTTGTATTTCATTTCCAATTGTCTTATTTGTCCACACCATATCAATTTGGGACCATGAAGGGTGGGGATTTGAATAGAATGGAAACAGTTTTTCATTTGGGTGTCTTTTCCACCATATATCCTCTAAGTCAAAGAATGGTTTTGGTTGATAGCTCCTGTTTTTTCTATCTGCTATTCATTCAGCAGAGCATTCCAAGTTAAGAGTTAATGATACAAAAAAATAGCAGACTGTGCTGAGATGGACATGCTCACACTTAAAATGAGAGAGAAAGAAGAATCAAAATATTACTGCATTTGGCATAGATTGGACATGTGGCTAGAAAAAGAGAGATAAGATTTAGAAAAGATGATTAAACAAGAATTCTCCAGAAAGTGACACACAAGATATAATAGGATAGACAGAAGGATCAAAGATGTATAATAATAAGTGTAATATATGTGTTAAGGATAGGTATGAATAGATGTTAAAATAATAAGACAATATTAAAGATGTATAATAACTGTAATATAAAGGCAATACATATTGATTAATGATAAACAAAGATAATATAGACGAAGATAGGTACGAATAGATGTTAAAGTACAAGACAATATGTGGATGTCAATGTTGTTGAAAAAGTAACTAAGATTTGTACTGGTGGAAAATAATAAAAATTTATTGGAGGGAAAAAAAGAAATGTTTTATGAGTTGACACTCTTTTTAACTTATTTTCTTTGCTGCTATTATTATATACAGTTAATGTTATGTCTTATTAATGTTATGTTTTTTCTTCATCTGTTTTAATGGCTATTGTTGATTAGTCATAAATTAATAACTCATCAACAATAAACTATTTGGTTTAGGTTTAAATAAATCCAATTTAGTTATGATAAACAATAAACAAATTAATCAAAACTAAATTGGATTTCTTTAAAGCTAACATTTTGGAATTGATCTGACTCCAAATATAACACAATATTCTTCATTGCTCTTTCAGATCAGTTTTGAACTCTTTTCAGAGTCACTGCATGATACAAGTCAATTGCCCTTTTATCACCGGCTTTTACCTCCAAAAGGCATCCTGTACCCAGCAATTGTCCAACTGCTCCTCCATTTCAGATGGACCTTGATTGGTCTTTTTGCTTCAGACACAGAAAATGGAGATAATTTCATGAGGACTTTGACTCCTTTGCTTGTCAAGAATGGAATCTGTGTGGCTCTGTCACAGCAATTCTCAACAGCTGGAAAAATAGGACACATCAGGGATGGCCTCTCTAAATGGACACAAGTGAATGTCTTTCTTCACTACATAGAACATGGTGCTCTTTTGGACAGAATTCTTCCTTTCCATTTAACATTTAGGCGTTTGCCAGGACAAATTGAAGGGAAAGTCTGGATCACAACACTCATTGGAGTATATCCATTGGAAAATGGTATACATCTGAAATATATTAATAGTATCTGGACTGTTTATTTAGAGGAAAGAAAACATCGTTCAAAGGATGCCTTTGAACTCAATTTCTATGTGAAACCACCCTTGGGAGATGAGTCGTTTCTTTGTTTTTTTTCAAAGCACATCTTTTCTGTCAAAGGCCGGAAAAGATGCATTGAGAAAGCACCACTGGGCATCCAAAAGAAAAAGAACATGATTGAAATGCGGAACTTCCACCGTTATTACAGTACCATTCATGCTCTGGCCCATGCCTTGAATGCTGCATATTCCTCCAGTTCCAGGAGGAGAAAGAAGAAGGGGAAAGAAAGGTTGGAGGCTCCAAGACTTCAGTCGTGGGAGGTAAGGGATCCTGACAAGGATTCTACATTTCCTTTGAAGAGGGGAACTGCATAATTCTAGTTGTGTTTGTTGTTGTTTGTCATGAAGTCATGTCTGACCCACTGTGACCCCATGGACTATGTTCCCCCAGACCTTCCTGTCCTCTACCATCCCCTGGAGTCCATTTAAGCTCATGCTGACTTCTTCAGTGACTCCCTCCAGCCACCTCATTCTCTGCTATCCTCTTTTTCTTTTGCCCTCAATCATTCCTTGCATTAGTCTCTTCTCCAGTGTGTCCAGTTGTGCTTCAGAATGCCAAAAGGTCTGGCCAATTTAATCGCTTAGACCAGGGGTCTCCAAACTTGACAGCTTCAAAACTTGTGGACTTCAACTCCCAGAATTTCTCCTCCATTCATGTTAGCTCAGGAATTCTGGGAGTTGAAGTCCACAAGTATTAAACTTGTGAAGTTTAAAGACCCTTGGCTTAGACGATAATGTTCACAAGAACAAGAACTATGACAGATTTGTTTCATAATAAACACTGCTAATATTTTAAAGGTGTGGATTTTTAGATATGTTCCTGTACATATTGATTCACAATTAGCATGATAGAATTTTACTTTCATACTTTTGAAGGAATCTTCAAGTCAACCTAGTTCAAGTCAGCCTTTCATCTTTGCAGCAATCCCAATCAAAGCTTCTCTGACTGATGGTGACTCAGTCTTTGGATAAAGACAATCAGTGAAGAGGAGACTGAATTTCTCTGGTTCTCTGGCTCACCACTAAAACTCTCCCTTTTTTAAGAATCTTTTTTTCCTCTTATTTAGTCAGAATCTTCTCTTTTGTAACTGAATTTATTTTTCCATGTCTGACACTCAGGAATAACAGTAGATCTTTGCTTCTCTGTAATGTTTTTCAGTTATTTAATGGTTGCTTTATCCTCCTTTCTGAAGCTAATAGTAATAGTATTAAGATTTATATACCACTTCACAATGCTTTTACATCCCTCTTTAAGTAGTTTACAGAGTCAGCATCTTTCCCCCAACAATCTTGGCCCTCCTTTTACTGACTTTGGAAGGATGGAAGAGTGAGTCACCTAGAACTGGTGACACCCAAATTGCTGGCAGCCGGTGATCAGCAGAAGTAGTCTGCAGTACTGCATTCTGATTACTGTGTCATTGTGGCTCCTAGATTGTATTAGTTGAAACAGGTGTTCCCAGACTCCTGATTTTCTGCTCCAATGGACTAAGATGGCTCTTCTCCTTGATGTCTTTCCTCAAGGTTAAAGGCAGCTCCTTTTGTCAGAGTTTGGCGATTGCCCTAATTAAATCATGCTCCTAAAGCCAAGCTTAAAAAAAAACCCTGAAAGATTTATTAGAAGCAACATGCTGGCATAAATCTACATGAAGTCAACTTGGGCATATATAATTCAAAATCATCTGTGACTCTGTTTTCCCCCTCCCACCCTCAGGTATATTGAAAATCAGATTCTCCAATGAAACATATTCAGAGGCCACGTGTCATCAATCACGTTTCCAATTAAGGACTTTTGTGGCCAGAAGATCTGCTAGCCTAGTTGCAATCTTTTTAAAATAATGGTGGAATGTACTTCCGGTTTAATTGCCATACTGCTCCTTCAGATTTCCCACTGTTCCCTTGTTTATGGCAACTTGAAAACAGGCATAGGAATGTTTTACGAGTTGACACCTTTGATCTCTTCCTTGGCTATGTTACTGTTCCCAAAATCCTCATCCAGTTGTTCTGCAACATCTTTTCCAAGTGTGGTTCCTGTAAGGATCACTTGGAGTTTCCCTTTACAACCAATATTCACTTCCTGAGGTTCTTCTGGATGCATTTGCTTTCTTCCTAGGATATCACACTGCTGATTCATGTTTGGTTTGCAACTACCACTATTTTGAGATCATTTTCACAACTATCAAATTTGGAATCCCTCACCCTTCATGCCCCATGTTTCATTTTTCTCCTTCTATGTGGAAGACTTCGTACTTGTCTTCCTCTTAAATTCCATTCAGTCTTTCTTTGGCCCATTTTGTGAAACCATTAAGATGTGTTTTGAATTTTATACCTGGTTTTAACTTATACATTGAGACATTCAATTTTATATCAGCTAACAATGGGCAGTCATTTCTTTGTTGGTAAATTTAAATGTTACACAAAATAGTTTGTCGCAGAAGCAACTGCCTGCAGAGGCTCTTAGATTGGGGCTAAAAGGTGAAAGTGAAAACAATATGCTCCGTCCCATATTTGGGTGGACCAGATTGCCCGGATAGACTGGTCTCACCAGAAAAACACTTCATCCCCCCCTCCCCTGGTACAGCCGACAAAGTAAGGGTGTCAACTCAAAAATACTTCCCTGGTATTTTAGAGTTGTCAGCAGAAAGGGAGTGGGGGAATAATACATACCTTAAATATTTTCAAAGATAATTGCTAGGTGGCTGAGGCTTCTGGCGTGCAAGATTATTACAGGAGAGCATGACTGATGACTCTTGGCTATGGATGTGTTCTATTGGATGATATAAATCCAGGGGGTGGGAGAAGACAAAGCAGTGGTGGGATTCCACTGCTGTTACTACTCATTTGGTGATGTTTTTGCATGTGTGTGTGTGTATTTTGCGCACATGTGTGTCTGACATGCACTACATGCATGTGTGAAAAAAGCATCACCAGTGTCATCCGGAGAGCTGAAAAACACAACATGCAGGTGCACAGCATTTGCAAAAGCCTCTTTTTCCTACTTTTTCAACCTCAACTGTGCCGTGCAAAGCAGCAGAGCAGGAAAGAGCCCGGGAAGGTAAATGGGCCAAACAGCAGCATACACCAAACCGGTTCAGTGTCTACTGCTCTTCAGAGCTACCGGTTCTGTAGAACTGGGCTAAACAGGTAGCATCCCAACCCTGAGACCAAGGGGAAATGAATGATGTGTCTCACATTTGGCTGCACCCATCTTCCCTCTTGATAAATCTTGTTTTTTTTTAAAAAAAAAAAAAAACTCTGAGAGATGTGACTAAAGACTCATGATTTGAATGGGGTATATTGTTGGAGCCCTGATAGAGGGAGTCCATGACCTCGAGGTTGATACATCTGCCTAATAGGCCAGCAGCCTAGGTTCAAATCCTGGAAAGGTATGACTAGCTGATTAGAGCTAAACAGCTTGAAATAGCTATACTAGTCTTCCTTTATTTTGTTGTCAGTAAATTTAAATTTAACACAAAATTGTTTTTCATGGAAGCACCTACCTGCAAAGATTCCTGGATTAGGGATGAAAGGCGAAAGCAGAAGCAGTGTGCTTTGTCCCATTTTTGGGTAGACAAGTTGCCCTGTGTTGTGGTTAGCGGGCAGCAGATGCAGACGATGGAGGAGAGTGAAAACACAGGACCATTAGGGAGTGGACTGCTGCCTTCAGAGATTGTGGGGGCTGGAAGCAGTGATGAGCAGGTTCCCAAGGAGCCTGTGCCAAGTGTGTGTGCAGGGTTGCTCATCGGAAAGAGCAGTTACAACAGCATGGGCAACTCAGGAGTAAGGCTGCAAGGTAATGGCCCTTCTCTCAAGAGGATAAAAGCCAGCTGTGAAACAAATGCTCTTTGAAGAAGACAAAGACTTTTTGAAACTGCAGCCTCATGGACATTCTAGTATCCTGAGTTTGTGTTTGAACATTTTTGCATTGCTAATTATTTCTTGTCTGTTATCTTTTGGCAGTTTGACAAGGCTTGTGCTTATCACAGCTAATTATTTTGAAAAAGCATGACAAGGTTTCTGTTCCTTTTGGATTGTGTTTGATTTGTCGGAAAAGAGCATGGGTCAGAACACCCTGAGAGACCATTCTCCCCAGAAAAACACTTAATACGCAATTCCATTTTACCAGGATTTGACTAGCTGTCTGCAAGGAGTATAAATCTTTCTATTCCCCACCATCCAGTCAGAGCTGAAGAAGTTTCTTGGATGAGAAGTGAAATGATTTCAAAGAAAAACCAGAAACTCCAGTTGCCTCTTGAAAAAAGCACCTTTGGGTCAGGTTTACGTGATTAAGGAGGGGTGGGTGGGTTTAAAGGAAGCTGTATAAAACTCATATGAAAATAAAATTAATCTGACAGAAACCTTTCAATAACATAGAATTAGCTGGTCTGGAAATGTTTCAGTCTAGTCTTCTGGAAAAATATTAGCCTGGAACTTTCTTCTTTTATAAATCCATGCTTTCTGGTAATCACTTGTTGTTTTCAATGAGTTTATACTCTCTTCATTTTTGTGATTTATCTGTGATCTGCCCTAGAATGGTTTCTATAGCTGACAAATTTTGTAAATTATCATTTTTCCCTGTGAGATGAGAGTATAAAAATAACAGACTTGATAACCAGGATGAGTAAGAAAGCTATCAGGCCTCTAACAAATCCACCCTCATTCAAATCAAAGTCTCTTGTCACATCTAAGAGAAAAGTAAATTGGTTTATTAGAAGCTGCCATGTTGGCGCGTGGTTGGGTGCAACCGATACTAAATTACATCATACATTTCTCCTTTGACCCTGGTCTTTCCCCAACCCCCTGGATGTGACTCCTCCAATGGGATAAATCAATCTCCAAGAGTCATTCATCATGCTCTCCAATCATCTTCTTATGCTCCGACAACTTTGGGCTGCCAGGGTGATTCTCTAAGCATTTCAAGAATGCCTTGTTTTCCCCCACCCCCTTTTTCTGGCAGCTAAAAAGACCAAAGGAGTATCGTTTAGTTGACATAAGCTTTATTAAAGATATTTGCAAATAGGACCCCAACTCCAAACAAGTAAGGGAAAGGAGACCCAACCTTTAAGGTGGTTACAAACATTTATCATATATCACATTGAAAAGATTACATAATCCTTCCTGTTTCTCACACATAGGATTTCTAGGAACTTCCATCACAAAAACAATGTCAGTTGTCAGATAACTGTCTAAAAGGTCACATGAAGAACAAAGATGGGTTCTCTTTGGTTCTATAATTTCTTAGGTGTAAAAGGAAAATCCATATTTTTCCATATGTAACATTTCCAATATATGAATCGTCACTATTATTCAGAATTTTGCTGAACTTTTCTTTTACATTTTTTGTGGTAAAACCTGTTCTCCCTAACAGGACTATTTACAAATTTGACCACTGTTGTCGAAAAAAGAACAAAAAGGGATAAGTTGTCATGTTGATTGCTTTTAAAATTTCTGGATGTTCCCATTCTAGTTTCATCCCTTTCTGGAGAAGAATGAGTTTCTCAATCTTTCCACATATGAACTGTACTTGGACCAAAATGGAGATTTAGCAGCTAACCTGAAGATTGTGAGCTGGTTGTTTTCCCCAAAGAAGAGTCTCATCAAAAAGAAAATGGTGACTTTTGAAAGAAAGAGAATTATTATCAGCCAAGCTCTTTTGTCATGGCTAAAGTTGCACAATAGGGTGAGAGAAACATTGATGTCTTTTCTCTCTTTTTCAGAGGATTGCGAGCCATTTCATTGGGCTAAGTTTATGCACCATGGCTTATTGTTGAAATGGAGAAGCCATGAGAAAAATGGTAAAAGACTGTCATTGTTAGGAATGATAGCCTCTAGTTCTCTTCTAATTGTAAAAGAAGGCAATTTTGTTGATCAGTGCCTGACTTCATGAAATCAAATTTAAACTGGATGAAGGATTTTTTGGTTCCAGTGGGAAATAAGTTTGTAATCAGGATTCATCTTGTCCTTGTTGGGATGAGTGTCCCATGAAATGGCAGTAAAGATATTTTTAAGCAACTTATACCTGGCCAGAGTTATACCTTTCTCACCCAGTGAGAAAGAGCAATAACCCTTCTGCTATGCCCTGACCCAGAAAATGGAAGCATTGACGTATGACTTTGACACAGAGAATAGAATAGAATAGAATAGAACAGAACAGAACAGAATTCTTTATTGGCCAAGTGTGATTGTTCACAAAAGGAATTTGCCTTGGTGCAAATGCTCCCAGTGTACATAAAACAAAAGATACATTTGTAAAGTGTCAGGAGTCATAAGGTACAACACTTAATGATAGTCACAGCATACAAAAAGCAATCAAATCATCCTAGGAAACAGTCAATATAAATTGTAAGGATACAAGCGACAAAGTTACAATCACACAGTCCCAAGTGGGAGGGGATGGGTGATAAGGAGTGATGAGAAGATTAATAGTAATAACAAGTCAGAATTTGTAAGTAGTTGAATAATGTTCAGGGAATTATTTGTTTAGCAGAGTGATGGTTTTGGGGAAAAAAAACTGTCCTTATGTCTAATTGTTCTGGTGTGCAGTGGTCTATCGCATCGTTTTGAGGGTAAGAGTTGAAACTGTTTGTGTCTGGGATGTGAGAGGTCTGTAAATATTTTCACAGCCCTCTTTTTGACTTGTGCAGTATACAGGTCCTCGATTGAAGGCAGGTTGGTATTAATTGTTTTTTCTGCTGTCCTAATTACTCTCTGAAGGCTGCGTCTGTCCTGTTCAGTTGCAGAACCAAACCAGACAGTTAAAAGATGCAGATGACAATCATTCCTCTGTAGAACTGTATCAGCAGCTCCTTGGGCAGTTTGAGCTTTCTGAGTTGGCGCAGAAACAACATTCTTTGTTGTGCTTTTTTGATGACATTTTTGATGTTAGGTGTCCATTTTAGGTCTTGTGATGTGATAGAACTTAGAAATTTGAAGTGAAAAGCATTTCCTGATATCTGATATAAAGGCCCTGTCACACTGCCCAACAGATGCAAAACGTTAATAAAAAGGACACAACAGATGAGAAAAATGTTCCATCTGTTGTTATCCGCTCTCAAAAGGGGCAAAAATTTGCATAACCAGATTGGATAACACTGAAAGGAATGGACGCGGGGAGGACGCAGGGCGGATGGAAAGCGGATGCGGAACGGAAGCCTAGCGGATGGAAGTGGATGAGAGCGGATGGCACATCCGCTAGGCTTCTGGGGGACCTCAGCGAAGCGGACGCGGAACGGATACAGCGGATGCAGAGCGGACGCCGAGCGGATGAAGCGGATGCACAGAGGACGCTGAGAGTTAATTACGCATGCGGGGGGGATGAATTGCGTAAGCCCCGCGGATATAAAGGGAAGCAGCTCCCAAGCAGGTCACCATTCGGAGGAAAGACCTGCTGCCGGATACATCAAGTCCTTGCCTGCCCTGCCTGCATGCCTGCCTGCCAGCCTTGCTGCCAGCCTTGCTGCCAGCCTTCCTGCCAGCCTTCCTGCCAGCCTGCCTCCAAGCCTGCCTCCCAGCCTCCTGGCCAGCCTCCCTGCCAGCCTTGCTCTCTGCCTGCCTGCCAGCCTTGCTGCCAGCCTGTCTTCCAGCCTCCCTGCCAGCCAGTCTGCCTGCCAGCCTTGGTGCCTGCCTTCCTGCCAGCCTTCCTGCCAGCCTTCCTGCCAGCCTTGGTGCATGCCTTCCTGCCAGCCTTGGTGTCTGCCAGCCTCCCTGCAAGCTTCCCTGCCAGCCAGCAGCCCCACAACCATGGGGAAGAAACGAAAGCCTCAGCAACCTGCTGCCATCCCTAGCAAGAGGGACAGGGCCACCCTCCCGGCCCCTGTCCCTGACTCTCTTCTGCTGGGGCTTCTGCTGCTCGGGCTCGCTCTTCTGGTGCTGGAGCTTCTGCTGGCGCTGCTCCTGGTGCTGGTGCTTCTGCTGGTGCTTACTCTGCTGGTGCTGCTCCTGGCGGTGGTGCTTCTGCTCATGCTTACTCTGCTGAAGCTGCTCCTGGCGGTGGTGCTTCTGCTGGTGCTTACTCTGCTGGTGCTGGTCCTGGCGGTGGTGCTTCTGCTCGTGCTTACTCTGCTGAAGCTGCTCCTGGCAGTGGTGCTTCTGCTCGTGCTTACTCTGCTGAAGCTGCTCCTGGCAGTGGTGCTTCTGCTGCTGCGTACTCTGCTGAAGCTGCTCCTCGTCCTGCTGGTCCTGCTCATCCTGCTCATGCTCCTGGACTTGCTCATCCTGCTCGTGCTCCTGGTGCTGCTGGTGCTGCTGGTGCTGCTGGTGCTGCTGGTGCTTACTCTGCTGCTGCTGATCCTGGTGCTGCTGGTGCTGCTGGTGCTGGTGCTGGTGCTGATGATGATCCTGTTGGTGCTGCTGCTGCTGCTGCTGCTGATGATTATGATCCTGCTGGTGATGATGATGATGATGAGGATGATGATGATGATGATGATGATGGTGATGATCCTGCTGGTGCTGCTGGTGGTGGTGGTGTGGAGGAGCAGCCCCTACTACCTGGGAGCCCCTCTGATGAGGGCCCATCTGGTCCTGCCAAAGGGAGGAAGAAGGGTATGCGGGGATGGGAGAGGACGCAATACTCCATTGAGGAGGAACACGAGGATGAGGTGCTGGAGTGGCTGAGAGAGAATGACTATCTGTGGCGGAAGGGACACCGGCTCTACAGGGACACCAAGCGGAAGCATGCTGCTTGGAGAGAGAAGGCGGAGAGTATGGACTACACTTCGGAGGTGCTTCTCGGCTGGTGGAAGCACATGCACACCTGGTACGGGAAGCTGCACCTCAAGAAATCTGGCCAGGCCACGGTTAAGCTGACAGACAGAGAGACCTACATCATGGCCAGGTGCAGCTTCCTGGAGGGTGAGATCCGCCACCGAGGAGCAGCCCCTCTCACGACCCTCTCTCTCCGGCAGCCTGCTGAGAGCCAGTCCTCTTCCGGCCGAGAGTCAGTCCCTGTCTCCAGGCAGGTTTCTGTGGAGCGTGCCATGGCAGAGAACCCACGGACAGGTGTTTTAACCGTGGTGGAGCGCGTGGAGGACTCCCTGGTGTGGTGGGAGAAAGGAGACGGCGCGTCCACCACAGCCCTACCCGCATCCACCCCCAGCTCCACCTCCACAGAAAGACAGAGAGCCAGACAGCAGGAGGGGCAGAGCCACACTGTCCTGCTGGAGATCAGGGACATCATCTGGACCAGCATAGATCTCCTCTCTCAGCTGGTCCACATCGACTCCTCATCCTCCAACAGCAAGCCCTTCCTCACTTAGGTGAACCAGACCCTCACGGACATGGTGGAACCCCAGTACCAGGTGGTGAAGGACCAGATCACCGAGCTGCTTCACAACCCTCCAGATCCAGAGGAACCTGCTCCCACCCAGTCCAGGACTGCTCCTCCACCCCAGGTGATGTCGCTCCCATTCCAAGGCTTTCCACAGGCCCTCACCTATCAGGGCTACAGCTACCAGGAGGTCCAGCAGCACAGGCAGCAGCAGCCCTTCCCAGTCCAGGCACAGAGTCATCGGACACCGTTGCCACTGGTTCCACTGATGCCACCAATGCCACCCATGACACTGATGCCACCGACACCACCGATGCCACCCATGCCAGTCCTCACCCAGCTGCAGACCAGACAGCCCCACTACACTGCTCCTTCCTCCACCCCACAGCCAAGCCGGGCCTCAGTACATCTGTCATCGGTACTGGGGCTGACACCCCATGGCATGGAGGAAGGAGCTCTCAACATCACGGGTCTGAGCCAGCTGTCCGAGATCTTTCTCAACACACCATCACCTGTTGTCCTCTCGGGGCCAGGCACCCCAATGGCGCTTCAGACAAGCACTCCAGCACCAGCCACCCCCACAGCACCTGGACCCTTCACCCCTGAGACTGGGCACACCTCCGAGTGACCGTGAAGACTGCCAGAGACTGGGTGGCTGGCTACCTGTGGACTTTATTTGGACACTTGACTTGGGTCATTTTTCTTTTACAGCTTGTTGTTCAATCAAGTTTATCTTTGATTCACACACTTGCTTCATTTCTTTTTTTTTCATAAAGTCTTGGTGGAAATTTTTAGAATTGGTTTAAGCCTTTGCATGCTTGTGGGATGGGTTAAGATAGCAGTGGGATGGGCAGGGATACCTTTGGAATGGGTAATAGCTGTGGGATAGATAAACCTCCAGTGCAAGCATAGTGGGACTATATGGTCCACCCTCCCAGATGCCACACCTTTGGCCCTTCATTGTCAACAAAAATGTAAGCATTGATCCACAAATGTCAACATAAACACAACTCTTTATTAAATGCCCTGTTCATTGTAGGCCCACCCAACATAGATGGCCCAATCTCATCCGTGTGATGAGACAGGCCGAAGGAAGCATCCATTAATCATCTATCATCCTGTCTTGCCACTCCACTGTTCCAGCTGGGGAGTTGCACCAGTGTTTCAGGAGGTTGCGCTGCTTCTTCCCTTCACGTGAGGCTCTGTTGGGGCCTTGCACATCCTGAGTGTCGATCAGGTTTTACCCTTGCCTCCATTCCCCAGGCTCCATGTCCCCATTGCCTTGCTGAAGGTCCATGAGCCTGTTCTGCAAGACTGGGTAGTGGGTGCTCATGAGATTGTGCAGGATGCAGAAAGCTTCCACGATCTTCCTCACGGTCTCTGGGCAATGCTGCATGGTGGTGAGAAGTACCTGGAACCTGTTGGCCAAGATGCCAAAGGCATTCTCCACCACCCTCCTTGCCCTGGACAGCCTGTAGTTGAAGATCCTCTCTTCATGGGTGAGGCATCTGGAGGTGTAGGGCTTCATGAGGTAGGTTGTGAGGGAGAAGACGTCATCCCCCACGATGAAGGAGGGCACATCTTGTGTGTCATTGGGCAGGGGGTCTGGATCTGGGAAGCCCACGATGAGGTTGCATTCCAGCCTCTCCTTGATGTCACTGGCATTGTATACCTGGGCATCTGAAGCTGACTCGTTTCCTGAAGCATCGATGTACATGAACTTGTAGTCAGCATCGACCATGGTGAAGAGGATGATGCTGAAGAAGCCCTTGTAGTTGAAATAAGTGGACCCCGACTTGGCTGGTGCTTTGCAGGCTACGTGCTTGCCATCTATGGCTCCAAGGGTGTGGGGAAAGTTCCACTTCTGATACCACTGCTCTGCAACTTTCTTCCATCCTTCTTCAGTGGAGGAGCACTGGAGGAGCTCCTCCAGGTATTCTTTGATGATGGCCTGCACCACTTCTCTGACCACAATGCTGATGGTGTTGTGTGGCACCCTCCAGCCGTACTGCATGCTCCTGTAGGTGGTCCCTGAGGCCAGGTGGCGCAGAGTGAGTGCCACCTTGAGCCCAGGGTCCAGGCTGGGGCGGAAGTTGGTGTTTGCCTTGGTCAACCTGGGTGTCAGCCGCTGCACAACTTCGTCAAACATGGCTGGAGGCATCCTCATGAAGTTCTGGAATGCCCGAGTGTCTTCGTTCCTGAGCTCCACCATCAGCTTGTTGTACAGTCCGTACTCTGCTCTTCTGGTGATCCATCTTCGGACCCAGATGCTTCTTGGCCGCCTCTTTTTCTTCCCGTAGTAGAGTTCACAGAGCCTGTAGATGGCTTCGCACTGTTGCAGAATGATGGTGGCTGCCAAAAGGACTTTGTTATGATCCATGGTGGACATGACTGGATGCTGTGGAAGAGGAAGAGTCAGATGAAGGCTCCAGAGGTCTGCACAGGTGGGCTGCTGGTCTGAAATTGAGATCCAGATGAGTTGCTCCCCCTTTTTATAGGCAGTATAGGTTTTCCACTTTGTGTCCCTTTGCATCCTCTAGGCATCCTCTAGACATCCTTAATATCCAAGATAGGTCCCCTCTGCGACCGTTTTTTCTGTTTTAAATGCTTTGTTTCCATACTGCATCTGCTAGGCATCCATTCTGCATCCGTTCTGCATCCGTTCCACTTCCTCCCTGCGTCCGTTTACCGCTGGAGCGGATTTGAGTTACGCGGATGCGCAGCGGATGCCTAGCGGATATAGCGGATGCGTAACAGATGCAGAACGGATGCCTAGCGGATGCCTAGCCGATGCAGAATGGATGCATTGGATACATTTTCCGCTCAAAAGTTTTGAGCAGTTCAAAACTTTCTGAGCGGATGAAACATCAAAAAACGGATGCTGGACGGATAGAGAGGATGCAAAACGGAGGCAGTGAGTACAAAACGGAAGCATCACGTTAACCAACGGATGGCAAGTGTTTTTGTCCGTTTTACATCCTCTTTCCATCTGTTGGTGCAGTGTGACATGGGCTTAATGAGGGACAATTTGAAAAGAATTTCTACTTAGATTTGTCCTTTGGCTTCTATAAGAGAGCACCTTATCTTATGCAAATGTTCATCTTGATTGTTAGCCTCCTCAAGCTTTTTTTTGGGGGGGGGGAATGAAGATTCCAAATGTAACTAATAACAAACTTTGTATTAGTTTTATACTAATTATACAAATTTGTAATTCAGATATGTTATTGTCCAACTAGTGTGGAACAAATTTGTTCTTCTGTACCAGTTGTTGTTATCTTATTGAAGTTATTCAGCAGAAAGGACCTTGTCTTGGATATCTAGTTAAGCCTTATAAATATCTCCTTCTGAAAACTTCTATACATTGCCCAGATGCTGCAGCAAAAGATGCTTGACTCACTCTTTTTGAGGGACATGTTCTAATGACGTCGCATCTATCTCATATCACAACAGTTCTTGAAACTGAGCAGTCACTTTAAATCTTATTTCAAGAACATGTCAGCATGTCAGGCTGGTTAGTGCTAATGTTTTTTTTTAAAAAATTCCCTCTTTTTCTGCTTAGTCTCTTCCTCAGTCCAAATGTGTGGAAAAATGTCAACCTGGATTTGTCAAGCAAGCTCGAGAAGGGGAGTTAATTTGCTGCTATGACTGCATTCCTTGTCCAGAGGGGACCATCTCCATTCAAGAAGGTTCTCAGGCTAAAGATAATGGAAGGGCTTGTTGAAGTGGAATCATCCAGAGTGTTTCCATGGAACTGCAAATTAAAAAACAGTTTAAAGCTCAGCTGCTTTCTTGTTTATTTTCGTGCTGTACAATTTATGATCAAAAGGAAAGAATAGTAAAAAGAAATTCTTGAAGGAGAAGCTGGATAGAGACAGAAGTGTGAAATATTGAACAAATTTTATTACATCCAGAGCCAATATTTCTTCTGCTTTTTATTTCTGAATTTGATCTTCCACGTTTATATCCCTAGGAAGATTTTTTGACCCTCAAGGCATTATTTTGGTCCACATAATGTAAGGCTAATTTTGATGCATTTTCCATGGGCTTCCCCTTGAGGGTCACTGGGAAGGTGTTGCTGCTCCACAATGAAGTGGACAGTTATGACTGCACCTCATTTGACATGTTTTACCTTTGCCGCCAGCAGCCATTTCTGCTTAGTTGCAGGACTAGTTTTCTTTTTGAGTGAACTAGGTTTTATAAGATAAAACATCCTTGGGAACCACTATATTAACAAGTATCATCTGGCAGAACCCAGGATTTTTGCCTAGAAAAGTTAATTAGTTCACTTTCTCACTTCTAATAATGTAGCTTCCTATAAAGTATCTGCATGTTACAGTGGAAATTATTCATTTCCTAAAACTTCCACCAGTTTGATATACCTTAGCAATATAGATATAGCTGATAGCTGGCAGCTGATAGCTGATAGACTGATAGATGATGGATGGATGGATGGATAGATAGATAGTTAGGTAGGAAGGTAGGTAAAAAGACAATGGATAGATGGATGATGATAGATGGATGGATACATGATGATAGATAGATGATGATGACAGATTGGGTGATGATTGATAGATGATGATAGATAATAGATAGATGATAGATGACAGCCAATAGCCGATAGATGATAGAAGATGATAAAAAGATTGATAGATAGAGAGAAAAATAGATGATAGATATGAGAGGTAATGATGATACAGATAGCTGATGGATGGATGATGATAGATGATTGTAGATAGAAAGATAAATAGACAGATAGATATAGATAGATAGATAGATAGATAGATAGATAGATAGATAGATGGATGATAGATGGATCGATCGATTGATGGAAAGATAGATAGGAAGGTAGGTAGGAAGATAGGTAAACAGATGATAGATGGATGGATGATGATGACAGATAGATAGATAGGTGATGATTGATGATTGACAGATGATGATAGATGATAGATAAATGATAGATGATAGCCAATAGCCGATAGATGATAGAAGATGATAGAAAGATAGAAAGATAGATAGATAGATAGATAGATAGATAGATAGATAGATAGATAGATAGACAGACAGGAAAATAGATGATAGATATGATAGGTAATGATGAAATGGATAGCTGATGGATGGATGATGATAGATGATTGTAGATGGATAAATAGACAGATAGATAGATAGATAGATAGATAGATAGATAGATAGACAGATGTATGTGTGTGTGTGAGAGAGAGATGACAAACAGACATAGAGATAGAAAATTATAGTCTTCAGAATTTTTTTGTTCAACTCCTTACAAATGCTTCTTTGAAAATGCTTCTCGTATCAACTGTTGTGGCAAGAAAATATTTATTGAAATGTAAAAGGACAGAAGGTTAAAGAAATATTGCTTTGTTGTTTTCTCAGATATGAAACAATGCATGAACTGTCCAGATGATAAATATCCAAATGAAGACCGTGTTCAATGTTTCCCCAAAGCTGTATCCTTCCTATTGTATGAAGAATATCTGGGCATCATCCTGGTCTCCTTTGCCCTATTCTTATTCCTAACTTCAGGTTTTGTCTTCATTATATTCTTTCAACACCTAGAAACTCCCATTGTCAAAGCTAACAATCGTGACCTCTCTTTTATCCTCCTGGTCTCCCTCTTGCTTTGCTTCTTGTCTCCTTTTCTCTTCATTGGTCAACCAAGGAAAGTCACCTGCCTTTTCCAGCAGATGGTTTTCAGGATCACTTTCTCAGTTGCTATTTCTTCTCTCTTGGCCAAGACAATTACAGTGGTACTGGCTTTCCTGGCCACAAAACCAGGAAACCGAATGAAGAGATGGCTGGGGAAGAGTTTAGCCAATTCCATCATCCTTTCTTCTTCTGCTGTCCAAATTATCCTCTGCTCCATCTGGCTTGGAGCTTCTCCCCCATTCCCTGAATTTGACTTTCACTCTCAACTTGGAATGGTCATCTTGCAATGCAATGAAGGCTCCGTTCTCATGTTCTACATCACCCTCAGCTACCTGGGTTTCCTGGCCACCATCTGTTTCATAGTGGCTTTCCTGGCCAAGAACCTACCTGGAAATTTTAATGAAGCCAAGCTTATAACCTTCAGTGTGCTAGTCTTCTGCAGTGTCTGGGTAACTTTTGTGCCCACCTACCTGAGCACCAAAGGGAAATACATGGTGGCTGTGCAGATTTTCTCCATCTTGGCCTCCAGTGCTGGGCTGCTGGGCTGCATCTTCATCCCCAAATGCTACATAATAATTCTGAGGCCAGACCTGAATATGAAGGAGCAGCTTACAACCAGAAGAAATGAAGAAATATGAGACAGGGAGATTTTAAGTCTCAACATTTTCCAACAAGCTACATTTAGAAAATGCTCCAAGTTGCTCTCCATACCTAAGCAGGCCAACAATTTTGGTTGAAATGAATGGTGCAAGATTCTGTTCCACATCCTTATCTAGGAGAATTCCGAGATGTTCACTGAGCTCTTTTGAATTCTTAATATGGTATATCTGTCCTGGGCCTTTAGCCTACAAGATATCAGCTTTTAGAAACATGATATTTGTGCAATGGGAATCTTGTGCTGATGCCAAAAATATATGTTGGCGGTGCCCTAAAATTTCCATTATTTTAGTTGTCTCATCATTCATCTGCAGTTGATGTGCTTTGCAATATTGGACTCAAGATCACATTAGGATAATAATGTTATACATTAGGAGTATAATTCATCATCTGGTTGATGAAGTTATTATAAATCAGTTAAACAAGAAAGTAGATAACATAGAGCATAATAAGATTTTTAGAAAAGGATTTCTACAGAATGGTATGATTGAATGTCCCATTGATGTCAGGGAGAAGTGAAATTGCCCCTAAATGCTCAATCAAAAGCTGTGGTAATTCATACATCATCATATTCTGCTTTTGAACAGTCCAAAGAATCCAAACCAAATAATCCAAAGATTGTTATTGGGAAATAAAGATAGGCCCTTGTTTTATCTATGAGACTTATTCTTCCTCCTTCACTGTATTATCATTTTCTATCTTTCTTGCATCCAAGAGGAACTCAGCCTTCCTAAACCCTTCTTGGAGCTATCAAAAGAATTTCTATTTGGTTTTGACTCAATGTCTGTGAAAATTCTCAATCATCTTGGTCATGGTTATCCCAAAGTTGCTTTTTAAAGAAACAACTGGACTTTCTTGTCTTTCTTTGAAGATATTTCACTTCTCATCCAAGAAGCTTCTTCAGCTCTGACCTGATGGTGGAGAATGAAAGGATTTATAATTGCAGACAGCTAGTCATTTGCATTCTTTTATAGAATCATTGTGGCCACCTGGATATTTTCTGTGTCATTAGGGTCAGCTGAGTAGTACAAATGGGTGTGGCATCTTCCTGGAACTGTTGAAAGAAAGTATTGAAACAAGAAAATCCAGTTGCCTCTTGAAAAAATACCTTTGGGATAACTCTGACATGGATGGCTGAGAATCTCCACAGATATCTTCTTTGAACTTGTCAAATATCCATGTCCTGGTCCACATCATGCAGTTAATGAGATGGTTTTAGGGACAAGATTCTTTCAATCTGCTCCTGGGGGAGAGTCTGTCACCTTTCTGTGCAATCTTCTCCATCCTTCTAATGAAAATTGATGTTTGAATAGGAAAATGGAAATGCTGTATTTCAACAAATATTTAACAAATTTTTGAAGTAGAAAGGGCATGTGTGACACTAAATATTGTTCTTCCAAAGCAGAGCTTAACTGAAAAAGAGTGAGAAGATTGTGTTAACAATATGATCCAGATGGATCTTGACAGAGTAGAACCGTGGGTTGTATGTAACAAAATGAAATTAAGTGTAGACAAAAGTAGTCTTACACTTAAGCAAGAAAAACCAAAGGTACACATACAGACTGGGTGAAACCAGGGTCTATAGCAGTAACTGTGAGAGGGATCTTGGAGTCTTAGTGGACAACCAGCTAAATATGAGCCAGCAGTTTGAGGCAGCAGCCAAAAAAGCTAATTAACAGAGAAATACAATCAAGATCAAGTGAGGTACTTATAAAACATTATGACCAAACCTAGAGTAATGCGTCCAGTTTTGGTCACCACACTATAAAAAGATTGAGAAAAAGTACAGAGAAGAGCAACAAGGATGATTAGGGGACTGGCAGCTGAAACATATGATGAATATTTATAGGAACTTGTTAACATAAAGATGTAAAAACTTGTAAACAAGACTAGACTTGTCTAGTCTAGTAAAGAGAAGGACGAAGGGAGACATGATTAGCAGTCTTCCAATATTTGAGGGGCTGCCACAGGGAGAAAGGGGTCAATCTATTTTTGAAAGCGCCTGTCTGCCAGACATGGAATAATGGATGGAAACTGAACAAGGACAGGAAGGAAAAAGGAAACTTAACCTGGAAATAAGGAGAAACTTTCTGACAGTGAGAACAATCACCCAATGGAACACTTTGCCCATGGAAGTTGGGGGAGCACCATCACTTGTGACTTTCCAGAAGATATTGGAGTGCCATTTGTCAGAAATGGTATATGGTTTCCCGTTTGGGTGAGGGGTTGGACTAGATGACCTACAAGGTCCCGTCCAACTCTGATTATCTGTTATTTGCAATTAACAGATTTATTGTAGAGCAACAAGAAAAGTAAAATTATTATAAAATGGGAGTTACTATGAAGAAGCAAGTTGTTTCTCCTCTTGGAGAGAGAAGCCTGGGCACAGGAAGTATCAGCTTATCTGATAATTCAGCTCAGTCATTCTACTTCTTCCTTCTGACCTCCAGAGCATGGGGAGTAGGCTATAAAATACTGTGCAACAAATATTCTTCTGGGCAATGACATTAACCCTCTGGAGTGTTGTCCTATCTGCCACTGTGCAATCGGCAAATCATACAAAGGTACAGTAAGGACTTGTGATGCTGGAGTCCAACACAAAACGGATGGGCTTCTGCTTTGTTCAACATGGTACCTTGTCTCCATAGCTTTCTAGGATACCCAGAAGCATGAGCTTGGTGCCATTCTAGGCTGATGACACTTAACTCTAGTGCTGCTTGCCTTCTAACATCAAGGAAAGAATCCAAACACTAGAACCAAAATCTAACAGATTTACAGAGTTGGAAGGCACCTTGTAGGTCATCTAGTCCAATCCCCTGCCCAAGCAGGAGACCTTAGTGGTGGGATTCAATTTTTTTTACTACTGGTTCTATGGGCATGGCTTGGTGGGTGTGGCAGTGAAAGGATACTATAAAATCTCCAGTCAGAGGTGGCATTTGCTGGTTCTCAGAACTACTAAAAATTTCCACTACCGGTTCTCCAGAACTGGTCAGAACCTGCCAAATACCACCTCTGGGAGACTCTACATAATTTCTGACAAATGGCAGTCCAATCTCTTCTTGAAAACTTACAGTGATGAAGTTCTCACAACTTCTGAAGGCAACCTGTTCCATTGGTTGATTGTTCTCACTGTCAGAAAACTTTTCCTTATTTCCAAGCTAAATTCTCCTTGGTCAGTTTCCATCCATTATTCTTTGTCTGGCCTTCGGGTGCTTTAGAAAATAGCTTGACCCCTTCCTCTCTTTGGTAGCCCCCCAAATATTGGAAGATTGCTATCATGTCTCCCCTGGTTCTTCTCTTTACTAGACTAGCCATACTGAGTACTTGCAACCATTCATTGTATGTTTTAGCCTTTGACCCTGCCTAATGTTACGAATAGAAATTATTTCTGATTTTCTTTTTTCTTAGATCTTCATTTATTAATCTTAAATTAAGCTGAATTGCTCATGATGAAGTTAAATTTCACTTCCCATTTGTTGCAGAAAATCCCTTTTTTGAACACAGCTGACAAAGAGGAAAGTGTCAGGCTGTGGATTATATTGTTGGGTAAATAGAGTTATAGACTACATAGACATTTTTTTCTTGATGCTCACTGTGTTGCTTTCCATATTCATGTAAGATTCTGAAGATCTTTTATATTTTGAAGGTCTTTTTAGTTTATTATATAAATTATGGTATTGCGTTCTAGAGACTGAACCAAAGTTCTCACTCCAGTCCATGCTTCCAGCAGGAACGTGGACTGTTCCTATTGGCTGATGTTGTCTGATAGCCGAGTATATAAGGGAGCTGTCAAATAACATCAGCTGTTGCCCGCCAGCTGCCTGCCTTGTTATCGTGGCAGTCATGGCAACCCTTTATTGTTAAAATAAAGTTACAGCTGAAGTTTGCTCTGTGTTGCTTCTGTCAAACCGCTGCCTATAGTACACTGGTGATGAGAATTGGATATGTCTTGAGGCAATCGAGCAAGATTGCTGAGCGAAAGTCACTTCAAAAAGAGTTGAAGTCATTTCTGAGCTGAGTATCACTTTAAGAGCTGGTTGTTACTATTCGCAAGCACGAATTTCAATTTCCCTCAGAAGAACCTGGCACCTCTGAAGTTGAGGTGACTTCAACCCCTGTGTTCCCACCTTTCAGACCGACAGCAAAGACTTGGGAGTCTTACATAAATCATTTTGACTGCTTCCTAGACCCTCTCAATCTCACTGACATCTCAAGCCACAGGAAAAAATCACTTTTAAGCTTTTGCAGAGTCATGGTGTTGACACTGCGACTGCATTCCTGGCACCACGATCAGTAAAAACTATTCCATGGGAGTAATTGCAGGAAATCCTATGTATCCATTATTCCCCTAAGCCCTCTCGTATTGCCAGGCACCACGCCTTTAGGAGACAAACCCAGGCTGAAGGAGAGACTATTAGCTGGTATATGGCAGCTTTACAAACAGCTACCTTACACTGTGGGTTTCGAGATTATCTCGAGGACATGCTATTAGACCAACTAGTCTGTGGAGTTAGAGACCTGAAATTGCAAAGGCACCTCCTAACTAAAGGGGATTTGACTCTTAAAATAGCAATAGAGGAATCTCAAGCCGCTTAGCTGTCAGCCTCTCAGCGGCA
Organism: Laticauda colubrina; assembly: GCA_015471245.1. NCBI lineage: Eukaryota > Metazoa > Chordata > Lepidosauria > Squamata > Elapidae > Laticauda > Laticauda colubrina. Next base: position 23,710 of record BLBF01015588.1, read on the forward strand.
GAAATTCAAGGGAACCCTGTCTGTCAGAATAGCTCAACCTTTCATTATGATGAAGTCTCTCTAGAGTAAAGCTCTGATGAAGCTCATGACATAAATCACTTTAGGCAACCCAAACTCATTCAAAAGGGATACACATCTGTTCCCAGTTAGCCTCCACAACCTCAGCCCATCTGTTTAAGTTGTGGAGGGAATCACCTCAGAGAATCCTGCAAATTTAGGAATGCCATCTGTCTAAAATGCCAAAGAAAAGGGCTGGATCTGTCAGGCAGGAAAAACTTTTACTCAGCCTCAGCCACCTCAGACAACTCAGAATTTCCAAAAACAAGTTGAGACTGAGAGGGCAGAGCTGGCATCGCGACAATACGGCATGCGATCTTGGAGGTCTGAGATCGCTGCCGATATCTTTGCTCCTGGACAGTCCAGATCTAAACCATCCCGAGGAGATGGTGAATGTAAAAAGCACATCCTGTCGATCCCAAGGATACCACAAAGTCCCTGATAGATCCAGGAGAAGCTCTTTTTGCCAGTGGCAAAGAGGCAGCCATTAAAGCTGCTGAAGTTGTGACAGCTCCGAAACAAAAGAGAACGGAAAGAGGAAGTGTGCCGGTTTGGTAAGAACTTTTTCTTTACTTTAAGATTTGAAAGGACCCCCTAAGGAAAAGCAAGAATCTGTAAAAGTTTTGATAGAAGTGATTAAGCAGCGATTTTAAACTGGAATGTCAGTGTAATATTTTTATTTTCTCATTGCTGGATTTTCTACACATGATTTTATATTTTGAAACTGGGCTGGTTTCTTTTTCTTCTTTCACTTATTCTTTCTCTCCTTTTTGACATTATAATATTCTACGCTAGAGAATCCCTTTTAGTCACCTTTTTTTATATCTTTTTCCCTTTTTAATTAATCCTTATTATATTTTGTTTGGAAAGGAGGGGGAAAGTGAAAGCAAAAGAAACTTTGTAACACTGCCAACTAGAGGCTTGGAAATATTCTCTCTTTTTCTTGACCAGACAAAGCTGAGAAAGAACTGAGACTTCTTTTCAAGGACACTGCTGTTTGATAAGACAGAGGGAAGAGCATGGGAGAGTATTATTGCAGGTGCTCTTCTGGGTTTTTATCAATAGCTGGAGTGTGGTGTTGAAGCTTATTGAAAAAAAAGGTGATAAGACTCTGGAGAAGAGAGTTATAAATTTTAACAAAAGCTTTGGATAATCAAACAAGGTGCAGTGTGCTTTTTCATTTTTTTTTAAGCTGGGCTATTTCTTACTTTAACAAACCCCACCTTACTAGTTTACTTTTTGTAATAGCTATTTGGATTTTTGGCCTTTTGGAACTTGTTTTTGTCTTTCTTTTTGTCTTTTGAAATCAAATTTTTATGTTTGCATTTTATTTTAAAGGAAAAGCTTTAACAGTCTCTTTCTCTCTTCCTCCCTTGCATTTTTTTTCCTATTTACCTTCCACATTGGGTTTTTTTTTTGTAGCTTTCTTTCTTTTCTTATGCATCCTTTTATACCTGAGACTTCTTAATTGGATTAAGGTGTTGAAGAACCTGAAGAACTTTTTTTCCTCTTTTTTCATTTTTTACTTTTCCGCCTTTTTCAGGATTTAACAATTGTGTGTGTGTGTGTGTGTGTGTGTGTGTGTTTATGGTCTTTTCTTTCATTTTTGAAGTTTTACTGCTATCTAACCAATCGATTGGATTAAAGTATACAAGAACCTGAAGAAATAATAATAATAATAATAATAATAATAATAATAATAATAATAATAATAAGGTTTCTTTTTTCCTACTATTTTTACTTAGAATTACAATTGGTTATTTCAGAAGTGGATTCAGGTCTCGAAGAACCTGAAGATTTTGAATTGTCTGAAATGAGTAGGAAACTAACAGCCCCTGGTTCCTCAACTTCTACTTTTTTCTCTTCACCATCTGGAGGACAACATTCAATACAGACAATGTTACAGCAAGAAAAAGAACATGAAAAAGTGACCCTGCAGATGATTATGCAAGGAATTCAAAATATTCAAATTAGAACAGAGAATATTGAAAAGAGAACAGAGAACATTAAACAAAGAACAGAGAAAACTGATGAAAAGGTGGAGAACATTCAACAAATGATGATGAAGTATGATGAGAGATTCCAAAAAAATTGAAGAAGATAAACAAAGAGACAAGAAGATTGGAGATATTGACAGCAGATTAACTGTGATTGAACAAGATAAAAGTGGGATGTTGAGATGGGAGATGGACAGATCAGAATTCTATCTCAGATTCCAAAACATAGAGGAAGAAAAGGGACAAAACCTAGCTGAGACAATGATAGAAATTTTGGCTTAAGCTTTGGAAATAACTAAAGAGAAGATGATGGATGGAATAGATGAGGTTTATCAAGTCTTCACAAGATATGCAATGAGAAATAGCTTACCAAGAGAAGTTCACATTAGATTTACAAAGAAAGCCATGAAAACACAAATATTGCAAATGGCAAGAGAGAAAACACTGAAATATAAAGACAAGGAGACTGTGGTCCAGAAACAAGTACCCAGAAGAATGAGAGAGATGAGAAGAGAATATCGATTTCTGACCAAAATGGTATTTTAAAAAGAGGTGAATAAAAGATGGCTGATTCCAGAAGGTTTAATGTTCACATGGCAAGAACAGAGACATAGAATTGACTCAGTTGAGAAAGCTGAATCATTTTACACAGAATGTTTTGGAGGGAAAGAGGAGGCAGAAAAAGAAATGTCACGAATTGAATTCCAAGAGGACTGCCAAATGGCGACTGAAAAAGAAGAAGGTGCAGTAGGTGGAAAGGTGGAAGCCAAAGAACAACGTGAACCAAGATTTACGAGAGCTGCTCAACCTAACTACAAAATATAACCATGGAATAGAAAAAACTGATTACAGTTAACATAAATGCACTGAACTCAGCTGTTAAAAGAAAGAAAACTTTCCATAAATTAGAGAAATTAAATTTTGATACAATCTACTTACAAGAAGTACATATCAAAAAGCAACATGAACAATTGCTGATACAGCCAAAATCAGGGAAAATATTTACTTCTTTGACACAATGCAAGAAAAGAGGAGTGGTTTTATACCTTAAAGATATTATCCCAGTGAAATTGATCTATACTGATGACGATGGAAGAATACTAATGGTGGAAATAATGGACAATAATATGAAAACGCTCCTGATTGCAATCTATTCCCCGAATGACAATCAAGAAGATTTTTATAAAAAATTACATATGAAAATAATTGAACTGGACTATGCTAATATAGTTATGATGGGAGATTTTAATGGAATCATAGAGAAATGCTAAGACTAAACAATACACCTTCAACTTAAATAGACATTTATCATGGTCCAGAATAGATATGATATGGATGTGAACAGAATTGTTAGCTAATATTCAAGAAATAAATATTGAAACAAGTACTTGGGAAGATCACAATCCAATGACAATTAAATGGAAAGGACAAAGAAGAAGATCTAGATTGATGTTAAATAATACTATATTAAAGGAAAAAGATTTCACACAGTGGATGGAGAAAGAATTGGCTTTCTTCTTTAGAGAAAACAAAAAAGAAGATACATCAATGCAGAACGTATGGGATACAATGAAGGCATATGCCAGAGGCTCTAGATAATAGACAAGGAAAAACAATACCATGAAAATACTAGCCTCTAAGGTATGAGAGGATGAGTATAAAGGACTTGAAAAAGAGCTACAGAAAAAGCCACAGAAAAAGGACAATAAGTTAAAAATGGATAAATTACACATAATATGGGTCAAATAGAAAAAGAAGAATTAGCACAGAAAATCAGAGGTGCTAAACAGAACTACTCTGAAGATGCAAATAAACCAGGTAGACGGTTAGCATATAAATTGAGAAAGGAGAAAGAATCAAGAAAAATATTGCAATTAATAGATGACCAAGGCCAAGTTCACTATGGTAGTAAAGAAAAGAAGGGAATCATACGAGACTATTATGGGAAACTATACAAACAAGAGAATATTGATGAGGAAAGAGTTAAACAGTACTTACAGAATGCTAATCTACCCCAGATACCTAAAGAGATTGAAACAATGTTAGAAAGCAATATAATGATGATGGAGTTAACTGAAGCACTCAAGAAGCAAAATAATGGAAAGGCACCAGGCCCAGATGGACTTCTGGCAGAATTTTATGAAACACTACAAGATTCATTGAACCTTCCATTGCTGGAAGTTATGAATAAAGTTATGTTAAAGAAGAAGATACCGAAATCATGGTCAGAAGCTTATGTTACACTTGTCCCAAAAGAGGAGGGCGATCCATTGCAAATCAAGAACTATAGACCTATTTCCTTACTAAACGCAGATTATAAAATTTTTGCTTCAATATTGGCAGAAAGACTTAAAAAAATACTGAAACAGTTTTATCCATCCTGATCAAAATGGATTTCTGCCAAAGAGACAAATTAAAGATAATATGAGAGTAATCTTGGACACTTTAGAATACTATGAGGCACACCCTGATATTTCTAGATTCACAGAAGGCATTTGATAATGTGATTTGGCGATTCATGTTATTACAGCTGGAACAGATGGGCTTTGCTAAAAAATTTATCCAAGCAATAGAAGCTATATATCATAAGCGAACAGCAAAGGTCATGATAGAGGGAGAACTGACAGACTCTATTGACATAAGAAAAGGAACAAGATAAGGGTGCCCACTATCACCTCTGTTGTTTGTGTTAATCTTGGAAGTGCTAAACAGAAATATTAGAGAAGAAAAGGACATAAAAGGGATGAAAATTAAAAAGGAAGAATTTAAATTGCAAGCATTCGCAGATGATCTGGTTTTCATTTTAGAAGACCCACTAGAAACAGCATCAAAATTGATAGAAAAGATAGAGGCATATGGAAAGGTGGCTGGTTTGAAAAGACAAAGATCTTGACAAAGAATATGCTATAAAGACAAAAGGAAGAACGGGTGGATCTATAGAAAATTCAGGTCACGAATAAGATCAAATATTTGGGGATACATTTGACAGTAAAATGTAGTACACTAAAAGAGAATAATTACATGAAATTTAAGCAGCAGATAGTGCTAGATTTGGCAATATGGGAAAATTTACAACTATCATTAATAGGGAGAATATCAACAATCAAGATGAATATATTACCCAGAGTTTTATATTTGTTCCAAACAATTCCAATTAGGCTTGGAAAAGATTAATCTGAAGATTCAAATAAAACTGTATTGAAATATATATGGCAAGGTAAGAAAGTGAGAATAAAGTTAAAACTTTTGCAAGATGCTAGAAAAAGAGGAGGATTTGGCTTGCCAAATTGGGAGTTGTACTATCAAGCTACGAAATTGATATGGGTGAAGGAATGGATAACATTAAGAAATATAGATTGTTGACATTAGAAGGACATGGTCTGCTGTTGGGGTGGCATGCTTTTTTATGGTATAAAGGAACTAAAACACAGGGGTACTTTAGAAGACATGATATACCGGAGTCTCTGCAGTTAAATTGGGAGAAGATTAAAAGACAATGTTATTTGAAAATTCCAGTCTGGCTATTGACTATTGAAGCATTTTCTTATCCTATAATATATAAAAAGGAACAAACAGTTAGATATGGTGAAATATTGAATGAAAAGGGTAAACTTTAATCTATATAAAAATTAGAGGAACAAGTTATAAAGATTAATTGGTTTTCATATGCAAAAATACATTCAAGGTATGGTAAAGTCTCTAAAACAGAAGGTTTCTATGAAAAATTGACTTATTTTGACAAGTACTGATACAAAGGTGATTAAAAAATTGTATGGATATTTATTAGAAATTAAACTAGAAGAAGAACAAGTTAAAGAAACAAAGATTGCTTGGGGGAAGAATTTTGGACATGGGATTGATCTAGAGAAATGGCAAAAATTGTGGTCTCAAAATTATAAAATGACAATGTCAACAGCATATAAAGAAAATTTGTATAAGATGTTTTACAGGTGGCATTTTCCCCCAACAAAAATAGCAAGAATGTTCAAGAACAAATCTGAAAAATGTTGGAAAAGTCATCAGATACTTGGCTCATATTATCATATGTGGTGGACTTGTGCAGATGCTAAAAAATATTGGACTAAAATCCACACGTGGTTGGAAAAAATGTCAAAAAAGCATATAGATTTGAAACCAGAGATATTTTTATTTGAAATTTTACCTGAAATAGATAGTAAAGAATTGAAATACCTGATTGTAAATGTATCAAAAGTGGCTAGGATTGTATTTGCTAAAAACTGGAAAAATGAGAAAATACCATTACAGGAGGAAATCATTTAGAAAATATTGGAATGTGCTGAAATAAGTAGATTGACATTTGAAATCAGAGAACAAGATGATAAACAATTTCAGAAAATTTGGGATCTATTCTGTCAATGGTTGGACAATAAAACACAGTAATGAAATATGAAGATTCTTAGAAAATAATAAAGATGTATTCTTTTCTTATTATATCTACAAAATGATTGTAGGATAGATTTGAGATGATATTTTATGAACTGCAATAAAATAAATAAAGTAAAATATGGATTATTTTGTAAAACATGAATGAATAAAATATAGTCAAATGATTGATTAATGATAATATTATTGTATTTAATATTTGATTGAAAATATGAGAATATATACAATGTAATTGTAATTAAAGACTATGAAATGAAACTACAAAACAATTTGTAAACCAACCAGCACACTGTATGCATGCATATATGGAAGATGGCTTGATGTTTTTATGTTTGGTTTGTCTATGTTTGTCTTAAAAACCAATAAAAATACTCACCCAAGTACCTACAAAAGAAGCCTTGACAGCCATCCAAAACAAATACAACCCCCCTCCAAGCACATTCTAGATCTGACCAACCACTGCCTATCCAATACATACTTTACCTACAATAGACAAAAATACAAAAAAATAGAAGGAGCACCCATGGGGTCACTCCTCTCACCTGTCATTGCAAACCTCTACATGGAACACTTTAAAACACAACCTCTAGAAAAATATGATCACAAACCCAAACTTTGACTCAGATACTTAGATGACACATTCATAATCTGGCCACATGGGAAAGAAAAACTGAACAACTTCCTCACACACCTCAACAGCCTACACCCCAAAATACAATTCACCATGGAAACAGAAGCTCACAATCAACTTCCCTTCCTAGATGTCTTACCATACAAAAAATCCAATGGCTCCCTAGGACACACCATCTACCAGAAGAAAACACATACACACCGCCATCTACATGCATTCTCACACCACCACCCAGCACAGATCAATTCCGTAGCCGAGACACTAATCTCCAGAACAAACCGCTTAGTCGACGAACAACATCTAAAAACTGAACTACACATTCTCACTAATGTACTAACAGCCAATGGATTCCAAAGAAAGAAGATTACCCACCTAATCCAAAAAGAAACCCCAACCAAAAGCCAAGACAGAGAACAAGAGAATGGCAAAGCCCTCCTCCCACATATGAAACACACTACAGACAAAATCAGCAAGATCCTCCAAAAACACAACATTAAAGCAGCACTCTGCACAAACAGAAAAATATCCACCATCCTAAGAAACACTACAGACTGAATCGAGTTAGAAAACCAAAGAGAATACGAAATCCCGAGCACCGCCTTCTCCACCACATACATCGGACAAACCAAAAGAAGAATAAGTGCACTAACTAAAGCCTATGTCACACAGCACCAATGGATGGAAAGAGGATGTAAAATGGAGAAAAACAATTGTCATCTGTTGGTTAACACGATGCATCTGTTCTGTACTCACTGTGTCCATTTTTCATACTCTCTATCCGTCCAGCATCTGTCTACTGAGATTTCATCCGCTCAAAAAGTTTTGAGCTGCACAAAAGTTTTTGAGCAGATAAAGTATCCAACGTGTCCGTTCTACATCTGCTAAGCATACGGGGAACATCCGTTATACGTCCGTTGTCATCCATTATGCATCCACTATATCCTCTAGGCATCCGCTGCGCATCCGTGCAACTCACATCCGCTCCAGCGAAAAACAGACATAGGGAGGAAGTGAAACGGACATGGAATGGACACGCAGCATTAGTAGAACGGACGGAGAAAGGATGAAAGTGAATTCAGCTCGCATATAAAGCATTAAAATGGAAAAAATATTCGTATAGGGGACGTATCTCGGATATTTAGGATGTCTGCAGGATGTCTAGAGGATGCAGAAGGACACCTATCGGAAAAACGATATTTCTGATAAAAAGGGGGAGAAATCACCTGGATTTCACTTTTAATCCAGCAGCCCTGCTGTGCAGACCTCTTCAGCCTTCATCTTGCTCTTGCTCTTCCACAGAATCCAGTCATCTCCACCATGGATTGTCACACACTCCTTTTGGTAGCCACCATCATTCTACCACAGTGCGAAGCCCTCTACAGGCTCTTTCCCCTGTTCTACGGGAAGAAAAAGAGGCATCCAAGAAGTGTCTGGGTCCGAAGATGGATCGCGAGAAGAGCCGAGTACGGACTGTATAACAAGCTGATGGTGGAGCTGAGGAATGAAGACACTCATGCATTCCAGAACTTCATGAGGATGCCTCCACCCATGTTTGATGAAGTTGTGGAGTGGCTGAGACCCAGGTTGACCAAGGCAAACACCAACTTCTGGCCCAGCCTGGACCCTGGGCTCAAGGTAGCACTGACTCTGCGCCACCTGGCTTCAGGGACCACGTACAGGAGCATGCAGTATGGTTGGAGGGTGCCACACAGCACCATCAGCATTGTGGTCAGAGAAGTGGTGCAGGCCATCATCGAAGAATACCTGGAGGAGCTCCTCCAGTGCCCCTCCACTGAAGAAGGCTGGAAGAAAGTTGCAGAGCAGTGGTATCAGAAGTGGAACTTCCCCCACACCGTTGGAGCCATAGATGGCAAGCACGTGGCCTGCAAAGCTCCAGCCAACTCAGGGTCCACTTATCACAACTACAAGGGCTTCTTCAGCATCATACTCTTCGCCATGGTCGATGCTGACTACAAGTTCATGTACATCGATGCTTCAGGCAATGGGTCAGCTTCAGATGTCCAGGTATACAATGCCAGTCACCTCAAGGAAGGGCTGGAACGCAACCTCAACATGGGCTTCAAAGATCCAGACCCCCTGCCCAACGACACACAAGATGTGCCCTACTTCATTGTGGGGGATGATGCCTTCTCCCTCACAATCTACCTCATGAAGCCCTACAGGTCAAGATACCTCACCCGTGAAGAGAGGATCTTCAACTACAGGCTGTCCAGGGCAAGGCGGATGGTGGAGAATGCCTTTGGCATCCTGGCCAACAGGTTCCAGGTACTTCTCACCACCATGCAGCATCGCCCAGAGACGGTGAGGAACATCGTGGAAGCTTGCGGCATCCTGCACAATCTCATGTGCACCCGCTAACCAGTGTTGCAGAACAGGCTCGTGGACCACCAACAAGGCAATGGGGACATGGAGCCTGGTGAATGGAGGCAAGGGCGAAACCTGATAGATATTGTGGATGTGCAAGGCCCCAACAGAGCTTCAGGTGAAGGGAAGAAGCAGTGCAACCTCCTGAAACACTGGTGCAACTCCCCAGCTGGAGCAGTGGAGTGGTAAGATAGGATGGTAGATGCTTATTGGATGCTTCCTTGAGCCTGTCTCATCACACTGATGAGATTGGGCCATGTATGTTGAGTAGCCCTACAATGAACAGGGCATTTAATAAAGAGTTGTGTTTATGTTGAAATGTGTTGATGAATGATTAAGTTGTTATTAATAATAAAGGGCCAAAGGTGTGGCACCTGGGAGGGTGGCCCATACAGTCCCACTATGGTTGCACTGGAGGTTTATGTATCCCACTGCTATCCTTACCCATCCCATAGCTATTACTCATCCCACAGGTGTCCCTGCCCATTCCACTGCTATCCTTACACATCCCACAAGCATGCAAAGGCTTAAACCATTTCTAAAAGTTTTCCCCAAGACTTTATTTACTAAAAGAACTGAACCAAGTGTGTGAAGCAAAGATAAACTTTATTAATAACAAACTGTAAAAGCAAAATGACCCAAGTAAAGTGTCCCAAGCAAAGATAAAGTCAACAGGTAGCGACCCAGTCTCTGGCACTCTTCTTAGTCACTCTGGGGTGTGCCTGTAGCCTCAGGGGTGAAGGGTCCAGGTGCTGTGGAGGTGGCTGCTGCTGGAGTGCTGGTCTGAGGAGGAAGCTCTCAGAGAGCTGGTTCAGTCCTGTGATGTTGAGAGCCCCTTCCTCCATGATATGGGGTGTCAGTCCCAAGACCGATGACAGATGTTCTGAGGCCGGGCTTGCCTGTGGGGTGGAGGAAGGAAGAGTGTAGTGGGGCTGTCTGGTCTGCAGGCGAGCGAAGTGAGGCATCTGAGGCATCTGTGGCGTCGGTGGCATCTGTGGCATCGGTGGCGTTGGTGACATCGGTGGCACCAGTGGCGTACGATGAACCTGTGCCTGGACTGGGAAGGGCTGCCTGTGCTGCTGAAACTCCTGGTAGCCGTAGCCTTGGTAGGTGAGGGCCTGTGGAAAGCCTTGGAAGGGCTGTGACATCACCTGGGGTG
>BLBF01015591.1:0-15634 GCA_015471245.1 Laticauda colubrina
CAGGAAGAAATTATTAAGAAAATATTGGAATGTGCTGAGATGAGTAGATTGACATTTGAAATTAGAGAGCAAGAAGATAAACAATTTTATGAAATTTGGGATCTTTTTTATCAATGGTTAGATGATAAAATACAATAATAGAGCATTAGTATTATATCTATGAAGGGTTTTTAGGATTGATTTGTTATGACTATATGATTTGTTATAGAATAAACTGTTTGAAGTATTGTTATCTCACAAAGCATGAATGTTTAAAAGTATAGTCAGAAAAAGACTTTATTTTAATTTTTTTTGATAATATTAGGATATGGATTGACAATATGAGTGGTTATGTAATATAACTGTAATTGAGACTATAAAATGAATGCACAAAACTGATGAACCAACCGACACACCGGAAGTATATATGAGAGTAGATGTTTTTAATGTTTTGTATGTTATGTCTGTTTGTAGAAAATTAATAAAATTCTTAAAAAAAAAAAAAATATGCCAAGGTCAACAGACAGAGGCCTCATCATCACCTGAAGATGCCACATGATCATATCCAGAACTTCTAATTGGAAGTGTCATTTGAACTATTGGGGGTGGGAACATTTCCATCACTTTCTATATGTGAATTGCGTGCCTAAATTCTCAGATTCAGAATTCTTTGGTTGCCACCACTTCACTTTCAGTAAAAGATATCTTTTCTCTGAACTAAAGAGTCTAAGTATTTCTTTCCTGGATTTTGAATGGAGCTCCGCCTGACACCTCCCCTCTTGGTCAGTCCAACGTGTGTCACGGAGTCACGCAGGTAGGTGGGGCTGTTTCCAGTCCTGGTTGACCTGTGCAGCTCAGTCTCGGTGTTGTCTTCAAGAGGTTTGGACAGGATCGCTGTCTCTCTGTGCCTTCTCCATGGAACCTCCTGGAAGTGTGAGTCAGCCTTTCCGCTCCCGAGTCTCTCGGGCCGGTTGAGATGGCTCCGCTGCTCCCTCCAGGTTTGTCCAGATTAGTCGAGCTGGCCTGGCTGTCTCCTTCCAGGAAGGCCTCACTTCGTTCTCCTGCTCCCAGACTTCTCATTTGGGGTTCAACTAATCATGAGTGCTCTTTTTGATTTTTTGAGAGTCTTTGTGTAGTGTTTGTTGTCTTGTTATGGGAGGTTCATCTCTCCCTTTTTTATTATTTTGTATTTCCCCCCCCCCCTCCTTGGTTGTTTTTTGGTCGTTATTTATTTTTGGCGTTGGTGTGTTGTTGCGGTCAAGGGTGCAAGAACGAAGCTGGTCAATGTGCCACTTCCCTTTCTCTTCCATCGTCTAGTAGTTGTTGGTAAGACCGGGGGCCTGTGATCTGGGTGATTGTGGCTGGAAGCCATAACGGGTCCCCAGTAAGGTTTTTGGCATAGACCAGGTCGCCTATTTCAAATGCGTGGTATTTGCTGGAGGAATCAGGGGGTTTATCCCAGGTATAAGTGGGGTGCAGTCTGTCAAGGTAGGAACGCAATTTCCTACCCATTAGGAATTCTGCTGGGCTTTTGTTGGTTGTGTTGCTAGGGGTAATATGCTGTAGGGTTAATAATCGGTTTAGCTTTTCTTGCACATCCCCCTTGTCCATTCTATCCAGGCCCTCCTTAGTGTACCGAACCATGCGTTCAGCCCTGCCGTTTGCAGCCAGATGGGTGGGCGCAGTTAAACCATGTCGGGTGCCCTGGGCAGCTAAGTACTGCTCGAATGCCAACGTGGTAAACTGGGGCCCATTGTCTGACACCAATACATCAGGCAGTCCATGCATGGTGAAAAGTTTGTCTAGCTGTTTCATCACTGCCTCGGTGGTTGTGGAAGCCATGAGGATGACTTCTAACCAGTTCGAGTAGGCATCCACAACTATTAAAAAGTTGTTGCCTTTTATTGGCCCAGCAAAGTCAATATGTAGTCTAGACCATGGGCTCCAGGGAGTTTCCCATTCCCTAACTGGTGCCTGTGGGGGAGGTAGGCCTCGATTTTTGACAGTCATGGTATGTTGCCACCCAATGTTCAATATCCTTGTCCAGCCCTGGCCACCAGATGTAACTCCTGGCCAGGGCTTTCATCTTAACTGTGCCTGGGTGCCCCTCATGCAACATGCACAAAACATCTTCCTGGAGTCTGTTTGGTATCACCAACCTGTCACCCCACAAAATACAGCCCTTCCCGAGAGACAGTTCAGTCTGTCTGGTGCAAAATGGCTTAAAAGTCTCAATTTTGTTCTCTTCTGGCCAGCCCTAACCTACCCAATGTAGGATGCGAGCTGTTAACAGGTCTTTCGCGGTGGCTCTCGCAACGTCCGCTGCGGTTAGTGGAAGGTTCGACCAGGCCTCGAGTTGGAGTGTGGAGACGGTGGGAGCTGGGTCCTCTTCTGTGATGGGCAGCGGGGAACGGCTCAGAGCGTCGGCATGGGTAATGGTCTTTCCTGGGTGGTGGATCAGCGTGTAGGTGAAGGTAGCGAGGAATTCAGACTACCTTGTCATTCTAGGTAACAGAACATTCGGGGTTGGCTTGTTTCCTGCGAGGATCCCTAACAGAGGTTTGTGATCAGTGATGATCAAAAAAGTTCTGCTGTAAAGGTACTCATGGAATCTTTTGACTCCCGCGATGATTGCGAGGGCTTCTCGGTCAAGTTGGCTGTAATTGCATTCTGATTTGGAAAGTGTTTTTGAATAGAAAGCAACCGGAGCCTCTCTGCCGTCTGGTAGCTTGTGGCTCAGGATGGCGCCGATTCCAAAAGGTAATGCATCACAGGTGACCGTCAAAGGCAGGGTATTGCTATACTGGATTAAAATGGTGTTAGACATTAATAGGTCTTTGATACCTTGAAATGCTGCTTGTTCCCGGTGGCCCCATTTCCAGATTGTTTTTTTGTCTAACAACTGATGTAAGGGTTCTGCTATGGTTGCCTTATGGGGCAGGAACACACTGTAAAAATTTATGAGACCTAGGATTGCTTGAAAGTCATTTTGTTTTGTTCCTAGGTCTAGGTGCATCTTTGATTGCCTTTATCTTTTTTTCGGTGAGGTGTATCCCTTGTTCATCTATTAGTAGCCCAGAAACTCAACCTAGCTGGTGGCTAAAGCCCACGTCACACTGAACCAACGGATGCAAAGAGGATATAAAACGGACAAAAAAGCTTGCCATCCTTTGGAAAATGCGATGCATCCGTTGTGTACTCACTGCATATGTCTTTCATACGCTCTATCCATAAAACATCTGTCAACTGCTATTTCATCCACTCAAAATGTTTTGAACTGCACAAAACTTTTTGAGCAGATGAACTTTCCACGCGTACGATCTATATCCGCAACACATACGGGCAACAAACGTTCTAAGGCCGTTGTCATCTGTTACATGTCCGATGTATCCTCTCAGCATCCTCTGGCCATCCATGCAACTCACATCCGCTGCAGCGGAAAATGTAAAGAGGGAGGAAGCGAAAGGTACGCGGAACGTCCACACAGCATTAGTAGCACAGACATAGAAAGGATGTAAGCGGATGCATCTCGTATATAAAACATTAAAACGTACAAAACATTCGCATATGGGACGTACCTCGGATATTTAGGATGTCTGGAGGATGTCTAGAGTATGTGGAAGGACACCTAGTAGAAAGCCAACATTTCCAATAAAAAGGGGGAGGAAATCACCGGGATCTCACTATCAGTCCAGCAGCCCTGGTGTGCAGAAATCTTCAGACCTCTTGCTCTTCCATATCACCCATTGATCTCCACCATGGATCATTGCACACTCCCTTTGGTAGCCGCCATCATTCAACACCAGAACCAAGCCCTCTTCAGACTGTTTCACCTTTTCTACGCAAGGGGAAGAAGGAGATGTCCAAGAGCTGTCTGGGTCTGAAGATGGATCGGGAGAAGAGTGGAGTTTGGACTCTATGACAAGCTGATGGTGGAGCTGAGGAATGAAGACCCTCGTGCATTCCAGCACTTCATGAGGATGCCACCAGCCATGTTTGACGAAGTTGTGAAGCATCTGAGACCCAGGTTGACCAAGAAGAGCACCAACTTTCATCCCAGCCTGGACCTTGGACTGAAGGTGGCACTGACTCTGCGTCACCTGGCATCTGGGACCACATACAGAAACATGCAGTATGCATGGAGGGTGCCACACAACACCATCAGCATTGTGGTCAGAGAAGTGGTGCAGGCCATCATCAAAGAATACGTGGAGGAGCTCCTCTAGTGTCCCACCACTGAAGAAGGCTGGAGGAAAGTTGCAGAGCAGTGGTATCAGAGGTGGAACTTTCTCCACACCGTTGGAGCAATAGATGGGAAGCACGTGGCCTGCAAAGCTCCAGCCAACTCAGGGCCCACTTATTTCAACTACAAGGGCTTCTTCATTATCATCCTCTTTGCCATGGTTGATGCTGACAACAAGTTCATGTACATCGATGCTTCAGGCAATGGCTCATCTTCAGATGGCCAGGTATATAACGCCAGTCACCTCAAGGAGGGGCTGGAATGCAACCTCATCATGGGTTTCCCAGATCCAGACCCCTTACCCAACGACACACAAGATGTGCCCTACTTCATGGTGGGTGATGACGCCTTCTCCCTCAGAACCTACCTCATGAAGCCCTACAGTTCCAGATACCTCACCCATGAAGAGAGGATCTTCAACTTTACAGGCTGTCCAGGGCAAGATGGGTGTGGAGAAAGCCTTTGGCATCCTGGCCAACAGGTTCCAGGTACTTCTCATCACCATGCAGCATTGTCCATAGACCGTGAGGAGCATCGTGGAAGCTTGCTGCATCCTGCACAATCTCATGCGCACCTGCTACCCAGTGTTGCAGAACAGATTTGTGGACCGTCAACAAGGCAATGGGGACATGGAGCCTGGTGAATGGAGGCAAAGACTAAACCTGATCGACACTGTGGATGTGCCAGGCCCCAACAGAGCTTCACGTGGAGGGAAAAAGCAGCGCAACCTCCTGAAGCACTGGTGCAACTCCCCAGCTGGAGCAGTGGAGTGGCAAGACAGGATGGCAGATGCTTGATGGATGCTTCCTTCAGCCTGTCTCATCACACTGATGAGATTGTGCCATGTATGTTGAGTGGCCTTACAATGAATAGGGCATTAATAAAGAGTTTTGTTTTTGTTGAAATGTGTTGATCAATGATTAAATTGTTATTGATAATAAAGGGCCATATGTGTGGCAGTTGGGAAGGTGGACCATACAGTCCCACTATGCTTGCACTGGAGGTTTATCTATCCCACAGCTATCCTTACCCATCCCACAACTATCCTTATCCCACAGCTATCCTTACCCATCCCACAACTATCCTTATCCCACAGCTATCCTTACCCATCCCACAGCTATCCTTATCCCACAGCTATCCTTACCCATCCCACAGCTATCCATGCCACAGCTATCCTTACCCGTACCACAAGCATGCAAAGGCTTAACCCTTTTTTCAAAGTTTTCCCCAACACTTTATTAAATAAAAAAAATGAACCAACTGTGTGAAGCAAAGATAACTTTTTTAATAACAAACTCTATGACTTTATTAAAAAGCAAAATGACCCAAGTAAAGTGTCTTTAAGCAAAGATAAGGTGAACAGGTAACAACTCAGTCTCTGGCATTCTTCTCAGTTACTCTGAGGCATACCCATGGTCTCAGATGTAAAGGGGCCAGGGACTGTGGAGGTGGATGTTGCTGGAGTGCTGTCTGAGGCACCATTGGGGTGCCTGGCCCCAAGAGGACAACAGGAGATGGTGTGTCCTTCAAACTGAGGACCATGCGGTCCCTCCTGGCTTCATCCATGTTCTGGAACTCACAGGCTCCTCTGATGTGTCTCAGGGCTGCTACTAAATCTCCAACGGTTTCATCTTTTTGGACTCTCTTGTAGAACTCATATCTTTTTATCAAGTTGGAGACCACAGGTGCGTAATGTGCTTGGAGCATTCTGTTCAGCTCAGGCCAAGTCATCTGTTTGACGTCTCTTGGTTTGGCTAGTGCCTTCGCCATTTTAAATACGGCTGGTCTGCAGTGTGTAAGGAAGACAGCCCTCTTCCTTGGTCAGATATTTCCTGTAGCTCGTTGCTTTCTAAAAACATAAGAAAGCGATTGATATACAACTCCCTATCCTCCGCATCAGGATTGAATGGTGCGGGTGGCGCGTTGTTACCGGCCATCTCTCTTGCTCGGTTCAGATCGCCGTGTGCTTCAGTCTCACTCTTCTACGATGATCCCACCCTCATCACCAGTGTTCCGTTCGGAAATAAGTTGCGTGAGACCGGGTTCCAACAACAACTCTTTCTGTAAAGCAATGGTAATGGAACAAGAGCCCAAGCCGTGGCAGCCCTTTTTATAGCGGCTTGCTCACAGCTTGTGGCCAATGACACTACTTCAAGTGTTCCCGCCGTGAGGTGGGCCAATCGGATTGGTTCTCTAATGGCCAATCAAAGAACGGCCTTTTCAGCCAATCATAATGGGGAACTTGGAGCCTACCAAGTTCCATACACAACAGAGTTTGGCTGTCTTTTTATTCAGCCAGCAATTTAAAGACAGAACAGGGTCCACCTCATCTCGGTAGGCAGACTCATCCTCCCCTGCATGAGTCCCCCCACCACCCAGTTCCTCAGACTTCCCCCCCCCGAGCCCCATCTTTCCTGCCCCTCCCTCCTTCCCCAAGTCTGACAGGAGGGGGGCCCACTTGGGCCAGAGAGAAAGTGGCTCCTCTGCTGACCGACAGGCCGAGCCAGGATGCCTGGAACGGTCTGGACGGAGGCAAGAGAGAAATCCGCTCAGGGTCCCTCCAGTCCCAGCAGAGGGGAAGAAATCGGGGGGAGGGTCAGAGAGACCCACAAAGGAGGTGGACGGATGTCTCCCCCTTGTCTTTCCATGGGAACTCAGACTCCGCTGAGGATTGTTCAAAATCACCCATGGAACTTTTCTTTTGAAGGCAGGATTAGAATGGAAGGAAAGGAATTAAATAGAAGGAGGAAAGGAAAAGGAAGAAGAAAAGGAAGACGGGAAGGAACTAAAGTCAATAGATGAAGGGCAGAAAAGAATAAGAAAAGGAAAGGGAAGGAAAGGAAAAAATAGGAGCAAAGGAAAAGGAAGAAGAAAAGGAAGATGGGAAAGAACTGAAGTCAATAGATGAAGAAGGGAGGAAGAAAAGGAATAGGAAAGGAAAGGAAAAAGAACAGGAAAGGGAAGGGAATGGAAGGGAAAGAAGGAAAGAAAAAAGAAGAGGGAAAGAAGGGAAGGGAAGGGGGATCCCAGAAGAAACCAGCATGGTTGCACAAAGACCCTGATAACCTGAAAGAAGACAAGAGAGACAAATATCAAAGGCAGAATCAGGGAGACGCAACTCAAGCAGAGCCCCCATTTTGAGGGAAACCAGGAAATCAGAGGCTCCGATTCGGTCCCCAAAGTCGCCCACCAGGACAGCCCCCACCGGCCCCTTCATTCAGCCGGAGCGCTGCCTGGCCCTCCTCCCCAGGGGGATTCCCCCATCTGCAGGAGCTTCGTCGGGAGCCTCCCAGTTTCGGCCTCTTCCCAGCCACCCGAGAGATGCAGAGATGGTTCCTCTTCCTTGGGAGCCTCTGGGCACCAGGGGAGTGTCTGAATGGGAGCAAGATTCGTGTCAGTAAAGGGGGCCTGTGGGGAGCATCTCGCTGCTCCTTTTCTCTCTCTCTCTCTGGGGAGTCTTTTCAAAAGCAAAGCCCGAGACAAGGACGGGTCTCCTCTCTCTCTGAAACAGAAGGGAAGCGAAGGCAGCGTTTCTGTGCTCTGATCCTCTATCCGAGGAGAGAAAGGAGGTGATCCTCATGAACGAGGCAGTGGCATGAACTCTCTGGGTCAGCTGAATGGAGGAAGGAGGGAAGGGAATATAGGAAGGGAAAGGAAAGCAGGAGGGGAATTGGAAAGAGAGGAAGAATAAGATGGAGGAGGAGGAGGAAGGAGATGATGATGATGATCAGCTGGACCTTCTCACAACTTCAGAGGTTGAAGCAACCAGAGGGCTCCCTCCCCTCCCTTTTTCTTTTCCCCCCTTTTCCGTCTTTTCCCTCCGTGGAGTTTCCTTCCCAAGCAGCTGCCTCAAAGGATCTCGAGGGGCCCAGTGGCAGTGTCCTCTTGTTCTGCAGCTCTGACTCAGCGGAGCAAAGCCCAGCCCACCAGGCTACCTCAAGCAGCAGCCAAAGGCCCTGGGAATGTTGCTCAGCCCTGGGAAGAGTGCCATCCCAGCTGTCATGGAAGCAAGAGGGACCCCGAGGGAAGGAGGAAGAGTTCCTGAGGGCGACGCTTCTAGCCCCGCCACTCCGCCCGGCTACCGTCCAAAGGGCACTGGCAGCGGAGCGTCTGGGGGGGTGACCCCTGTGGCGAGGGAGGGAGGGGAGCCTTGGAGCCACCAGAGGGGGAAAGTTTGGAGCTGCTGGGCGGAGCGAGATTGGCAAAGGGGAGAGTGAAATGGGGGGTGAAGAGGAGGAAACCCCTTGGTGGCTCTTTGGCTTCTGCGCAGCGATTGCTCCACTCAGCCCTCCAGATGAGGCCCCCCAGCTTCTCTGCTCGACACCGGAGATGCCCCGGAAGCCTCTGCGTGCTTCTTGGGCCCCTTCAGCACAGGAACTCTGGGCCTTTGGCTCCCCTCCCCTCGCCAACACCCCGAGGTCCCACGGAGACCCAGAGCCCACCCCCGCCCACTGGGCCCTCCGGCTGCTCTCCTTGGTGGGGGCTGCACAGCCTTTGGAGACAGAGTCCCCCTCCCCCTGCCCAAAGAATGGGCTATTTTGAGTCATATTAAGGAGGGAAGATCGTTATATTTCTCCAAAAGGAGAAAAAGGTTGTTCCAGGCAGAGAGCAGACCCCACCTTTCGTCAGAGCCCTCAGCAGAGCTCAGCACTAAAGGGATCAAGAGCCTGTGGACAGAAGCCAAGGACCTCCGAGCCTCCTCCTGCCCTGGGAGCCAAGGAAGGGCTGCATCCTCCCCCTCTGTGGCCCTTTGGCCAGCCCTGAGCAGGAGGGAAGGGAGGCCTAGGACACGCTGCAGGGGTTCTGAGCAGCTCTGCTCCCCAGGAAGGACTGGGAAAAGAGGGCAGATCTCAGCCGAAGCTTCAGATACCAAGTGAAATAGCTTCCACAGGTACTGAGCCCATGAAAGGAGAGGAGAAAATTCCCAAAGAGTTTTGGGATTTAAAAGAAGTGTTCAGTGAGAAGGCCTCGGATGAGCTTCCGCCTCACCGGCCAACAGACTGTGCTATTGAAATTTTGCCTGGGGTGAAGCTCCCGAAACCGAAGTTCTACTCAATGACACCACGGGAATTGGAGGAGCTAAAATTGTTTATAGATAAAAATCTGGAACGTGGTTTCATTCAATCTGCTAGGCCCCAGGTAGCGGCCCCAGTGTTGTTCCGTGAAAAGAAATATGGTTCCAAACACTTGGTGGTGGACTACAGAAATTTGAACACCATTTCTGTGGAAAATGTGTATCCCCTTCCTTTGTAGAAGGACATGTTGGCCCACCTAGCCAAGGGGAAGATTTTCACGAAGTTGGATTTGAGAGAAGCATACTACCGAATTCGAATTAAGGTAGGGGATAAGTGGAAGACTGCTTTTAACTGCCCGATGGGTTGCTTCCAATTCAACATTCTTCCTTTTGGTTTACAAGGTGCCCCAGCTGTATTCATGCAGATGATCAATCAAGTGTTACATTAACATTTATACAGGGGGGTTCTGGTTTATCTTGATGACATCCTTATCTACACAGAAACTCTGGACGAACATGTGAAACTGGTACGGTCGGTTCTACAGAAACTATGTGCCGCTAAGTTGTATGCTAAACTATCCAACTGTGAATTCCATCAAGAGAAAATTGACTATTTGGGATATCGCATTTCATCTGAGGGCATAGAAATGAATCCAGAGGGAGAAGGCGGAGCTTCGTCTCAGTGTTACAGCTGCGATCTCGGCGCTCTGAGATCGCATCTGATATTTTCGCCCCTGGTCGGTCCTAACGGACCTAAACCGTCCGGTAGAGATGGGGATTGTGAAGGGCACTGTCCCAGGATCCCAGAGATATCGCAAAATCTCTGGTTTGATCCGGGAGAAGCCCTTTTGCTGGCAGCGGAAAGGCAGCCTCCAAAGCTGCTGAAGTCGGGACAGCTCCAGAAAGAAAGTAGCTGGAGCGAGTGTGTGTCGGTTGGGTGAGAAACTTCTTTTGTATTGTAAATTGGTTGAGACTTGAAAGGACATCCTGAACAAAGAAGAAATCTGTGACTTTATTTTTGTTTGACTGGAACTGGTTGAGCGGCGTTTTTTAAGTGATGTCAAATTGAGGCTTGGATTCTTTCCTTATTTTTTTTTTCTGAGGACTTTAATGTGACTTTGTAGGTAACCGGATTGAATTTTCTCTTATATATATTTTTATGCTTTTTTTGATTTTTTTAATATTCTTTAGGTTAGAGGCTCCCTTTGGTTATCTTTTTTTTTTCTTCTTCTTGTTTGAGTTTTTTATAAATATTTTTTCTTCTGGCTGGGGGGGGAAAGAGTATTATGAGATGTTGCAACACTGCCAACTAGAGGCTTGAAAATATTTTATTTGAACTGGGGAGAAAAATGTATAAGCACTCCTTTTCAAGGACATTTTAATGTGATAAGATAGAGGGAGAACACAGTAAAATATTATTACAGGTGCTTTCCTGGACTCTTATCAATATTCCAACATTTGAGGCTTGGCTTTGAAGCTGCTGGAGAAGAGAGTCATAATAAGAGCCTTGGATAAAGAAATAAAGTGCAGTGTGCAGTGCATATATATATATGACAGCATGAATAGAAGAGATGATTCCACCAGACTGTCAATCATTTGGAAGCCTGCACTCTCAAATAGAAAGATCTCCATGCCACAAGCCAGGCAAACACCTGGGCAAAAACAGACTCCCTCTGATAGCTCCAACCTAACCCCCCCACCAGGCACCCAGGTGAAACCCAGCTTGCTAATGAAGAGCAGCCGTCCCTTCACACGGAGCCAAGCTGCACTAAAAGCCTCCAACACAAGAACAGAGTGTTGCCAGCCAATCAAAGCCACAAAACAGACAGAAGAAACCAGGAACACCAATCAATCAAACTCCAAGTCCAATGAAACAGGTCCAGGCTCCCAGCCAATCAGAATGAACCAGCCTCAAATTTAAAACCAGGAGCTGTAAGACCCATATCCATACAGAAGCCTGATGATGGCAGATGAGATTCTGCTGAAACGTTGCTACAACTTTAACAGAACTACAATGACGTGGGATAATACCCGAAGGAAGCTGAACAGCACACATGTAAGTACCCGCAAAAACCTAAGAAAACATATGTACATATATATATATATACACTTGTGAAATTCCTACTCGCCAGCCTTTTTGTAAATTTTAACTCCAGTATTTTTGCTTTTTATTTTAAAGGGAAAGCCTCAGAGCTCTTTCTTTTTTTTCTTTGCTTTTTTGCTTCTTCCATCTATGTTTTTGGATCACTTTGTTTTTCTTTTTTGATTATTTTTTCTTTTTCTTCTATTTTTTCTTTTTTATGGTGGATTATTTCAATTGGACTAAGGTCTACAAGAACCTGAAGACCTTCCTTTTTCCTTTTTCCTTTTTTTTTTTTGGTTTTGGGCTTTTATTATTGGATTTTTTTATTTTTTTATTTTTTATTTTTTGGACTATAATTGGCTACTTTATCAGCTGGATTGAAATTCAAAGAGAATCTGAAGCTTTGGAAGCATTAAAATGAGCAGGAAACCAAAATCATTCGGCATTTCTGCTTCTACCTCTGCTTCCCCACCATCTGAAGGACAACATTTAATTCAGACAATGTTGAAGCAAGATAAAGAACAAGAAAAAGTAAATTTACAGATGATTATGCAAGTATTCCAAGATATTAAGATAAAAATAGATGCTATTGAACAAAGAATAGAGAAGACTGATGAAAAAGTGGAAAATATTAAACAAATGATGGGGAAGTATGAGGAGAGATTCCAAAAAATTGAGGAAGAAGGAAAACAAAGAGAGGAGAAGATTGGAAATATTGACACTAGATTAACAGTGGTAGAACAAGAAAAAAATGGGATGTTGAGGTGGGAGATGGAAAGGTCAGAATTTTATCTTAGATTCCAAAATATAGAAGAGGAAAAAGGAGAAAATTTGGCTGCGATAATGATAGAAATGCTGGCAGACCTTTTGGAAATTACAGAGGAAAAAATGATGGATGGAGTAGATGAGATATATCGAGTTTATACAAGATATGCGATGAGAAATAAACTACCAAAGGAAGTTCATATCAGATTTATCAAAAAATCCATCAAAACACAGATATTGCAAGTGATAAGAGAGAAAACATTGAAATATAAAGGTAAAGAGATTGTGGTTTTAAAACAAATACCTAGAAGAGTGAGAGAGATGAGAAGAGAATACCGATTTCTGACCAAAATACTATTAGAAAATGAAGTGAACTATAGATGGCTGATACCAGAAGGACTAATCTTTACGTGGCAAGAACAGAGACATAGAATTGATTCGATTGAAAAAGCAGAACTTTTCTACGCAGAATTTTTTGGAAGAAGAAAAGAGGAGGCAGAGAAAGAGGTCTCATTAATTGAGTTACAGGAGGAACAACTGGAGATTGAAAAAGAGAAAGGAGTTGTAGGTGGACAGGTAGACAGTAAAGAACAACGTGAAGTGAGAGCTACGAGAGCTGTTAGACCTAAATATAAAGCATAATCATGGAAGAAAAAAAACTAATTACAATGAATATAAATGGACTTAACTCAGCTGTTAAAAGAAGAAAAACCTTTCATAAATTAGAGAAATTAAAATTTGATATAATTTGCTTACAAGAAGTTCATATTAAAAAGCAACATGAGCAATTGTTAGTACAGCCAAAATTAGGGAAAATATTTACTTCTTTGATTCATTGTAAGAAAAGGGGAGTGGTTCTCTACATTAAAGAGGATATCCCAGCAAAACTGATTTACACGGATGAAGACGGAAGAGTATTAATGGTGGAAATAATGGACAATAATAAAAAAATACTCTTGATTGCAATTTATGCCCCGAATGATAAACAAGAAGAGTTTTATAGAAAACTACATATGGAAATAATTAGATTGGACTATGTTAACATAATTATGATGGGAGACTTTAATGGAATTGTGGATAATAAATTGGACTATATAACAACAACAACAAAACAAAATAGAAAGGTTTTCCCTAAATCTTTTTTTAAAATGACAGATGAATTAACTTTAAAAGATATTTGGAGGGAAAGAAACGTTAAAGCTAAACAATACACTTTTTACTCTAATAGACATTTATCATGGTCCAGATTAGATATGATTTGGATCTCAATAGAATTAATATCCACTATTCAAGAAACAAGTATTGAAATGAGTACTTGGGCAGACCATAGTCCAATGACAATTAAATGGAAGGGACAAAAAAAAAGATCGAGATGGACATTAAACAATACTATTTTAAAGGAGAAAGACTTTATACAATGGATGGAGAAGGAATTGGTTTTTTTCTTTAAAGAAAATAAAAAAGAAGATACTTCAATACAGAATGTTTGGGATACAATGAAGGCATATGCTAGAGGTTTGATAATAGATTATACAAGAAAAAAGAATATTAGGAAAAGACAAACCTCCAAGATCTTGGAAGATGAATATAAAAGACTTGAAAAAGAACTACAGAAAATGCCACAGAAAAAAGATATTAAATTGAAACTAGATGTAATTAAGCATAAAATGGAATTAATAGAGAAAGAAGAATTGGCACAGAAAATTAGAAATTCTAAACAGAATTATTTTGAAGACGCAAATAAACCAGGTAGATGGCTAGCATATAAACTGAGAAAGGAGAAGGAATCAAGAAAAATATTGAAACTAATAGATGATCAAGGTCAAGTTTGTTGTGGTAATAAGGAGAAAAAGGAAATTATTCGAGATTTCTATGGACAACTATATAAACAAGAGAATATTGATAAGGAAAAAATTAAACAGTATTTACAGAATGTTAACTTACCGAAGATACCCAAAGAGACTGAAGAAATGTTAGAAAGTAATATAACAATGATGGAATTAAATGAAGCACTTAAGAGACAAAATAATGGGAAAGCACCAGGTCCAGATGGGCTTCCGGCAGAATTCTATAAAAAATTTCAAGAATCATTGAACATCCCATTGTTAGAAGTTATGAATGAAGTTATGTTAAAGAAGATGACACCCAAAACATGGTCAGAGGCTTATATTACACTTATTTTAAAAGAAGAGGCTGACCCGTTGCAAATTAAGAATTATAGACCTATTTCCTTATTGAATGCAGATTATAAAATCTTTGCTTCAATCTTAGCAGAAAGACTGAAAAAATATTTAAATAATTTTATCCATCCAGATCAAAATGGATTTCTGCCAAAGAGACAAATTAGATGCTCAAAAAGCATTTGACAACGTGAACTGGAGATTTATGTTATTACTATTGGAACAGATGGGTTTTGCCAGAAAATTTATTCAAGCAATAGAAACCATATATAATAAACAGACAGCAAAGGTAATGGTGGAGGGAGAGTTTACAGATCTTATTAATATAAGAAAAGGCACAAGACAAGGATGTCCCCTATCTCCTTTGTTATTCGTATTGACTTTGGAAGTGTTGAATAGAAATATTAGAGATGACAAAAGTATAAAAAGAATGAAAATTAAAAAGGAAGAATTTAAACTACAAGCTTTTGCTGACGATTTAGCTTTTATTCTGGAAGACCCGTTAGAAACCGCTCCAAAATTATTGGAAAAGATAGAGACATATGGTGAGATGGCTGGCTTGAAAATAAATAAAGATAAAACAAAGATTTTGACAAAAAACATGTTATTGAGACAAAGAGAAGAACTGACAGATCTTTTGAAAATCCAAGTTACAAATAAGGTTAAGTATCTGGGGATATATTTGACAGCAAGATGTAGCACATGAAAAGAGAATAATTATATTAAACTCAAACAACAGATAATTACAGATTTGAAGAAATGGGAAAATTTACAATTGTCATTAATAGGGAGAATTTCAACAATTAAGATGAATATTTTACCTAGAATTTTATTTCTCTTTCAAACAATACCAATCAGACTTGGAAAAGACTACTTTGAAGATTTAAATAAAATCATGTTGAAGTTTATATGGCAAGGTAAAAGAGCGAGAATAAAGTTAAAGCTTTTGCAAGATGCTAGAATTAGAGGAGGTTTTGGCCTGCCTAATTGGGAACTGTATTATCAAGCTGCAAGTTTGATGTGGGTCAAAGAATGGATAACATTAAGAAAGCATAGATTGTTGACATTAGAAGGACATGACTTACTGTTGGGCTGGCATGCTTTTTTATGGTACAAGGGAACTAAAACACAGGGGTATTTCAGAAGACATTATATACGGGAGTCTTTGTGGTTAAATTGGGAGAAGATAAAAAAACTATGTTACCTGAAAATTCCAGTTTGGTTATCGACTATTGAAGCATTTTCCTATCCTATGATCTATAAAAAGGAACAAACAGTTAGATATGGGGAACTGTTGGATGAAAAGGGTGGACTTAAATCGATCCAAAACTTAGAGGAACAAGGTATAAGGATGAATTGGTTTTCATATG
>BLBF01015595.1:0-12281 GCA_015471245.1 Laticauda colubrina
CCCCCCCCCCCCCCCCCCCCCCCCCCCCCCCCCCGTTTCCCCTCCTCACTGGAGGATTGATTGCCTTGAATGCAAGGGACAGCAAACCCTGATTCGGCATAAAATGAAAGCTTAGACATTTTTTTTTTTTTTTTTAAAGGATATTTTTTTTGGTTCCTGCTCTCTGTATGCCTTGATCCACGGCAACCTTGAGACTGCAGGATTAGAAAATATTTTTTTCCAGGAAAGGTAGAAAATAGCCTTGGAGAGGGGGAGAAGAGGAGGGGGGAGGCGAAAGGAATCAAAGCCAGCTGGCCAATGGGGAGGGCGCCGAAAGACCTTCTCTCCCCCCCCCCAAAAAAAAAAAAAAAAAAAAGATTCTAGCGTAGCCTTCGAGCTTTTCTCCCCGCTTGTTTGGAGCGATCCAGTCCTGCGTTTTGGGGAATCCTTGCCCAGGGAAGGAAGGCGCGGGCGGGCGGAAAGCGAGACGCCGATTCCTTTCGGTAAAATACGACGCGGTAACCGAACCCCGCTGGTTAAAACCCGAGCGCTTTAGGGGTGCTTCGTCCGGCTCTCGCCGGCCCTGGGGGACCCGCGGCTTTCCTAGACGCCGAATTGGGGGGTTGGAATTGCGCGCCGGCTTCGCACATTCTCCACCGGGGCGGCCGGAAACTCAGGTCTGAATCTGGGCAGCTTGCAAGCCAGCATCCTTGAAATAAAGAGGCGGAATTGGATCCTCCTTTTTTCAAAGAATACGTAAAAAGTGGACCTGGGTCTCTATTTGTCTGTCTGCCTCTCTTTCTCTCGCCCTCTTTCTCGTTCTCTCTTTTTCTCTCGTTTTATCTCTCTCGTTCTAGTTCTCTCTCTCTCTCTCTCCCTCGTTCTTTCTCCCTCGTTCTCTCCTTTCTCGTTCTCTTTCACTTGTTCTCTCTCTCTCTCATTCTTATTATTTCTCGTTCTCTCCTTCGCTTTCTTGTTCTCTCTCGTTCTCTTTCTTATTTTCTCTTTCCTTTATCTCTCGTTCCTTTTCTCTCTTTCTCTCTCCTTTTCTCCCTCGTTCTTTCACTTGTTCTCTTTCTTTCTTTCGTTCTTTCTCGTTCTCTCCTTCGCTTTCTCGTCCTCTCTCCTTTATCTCTTGTTCCTTTTCTCTCTTTCTCTCTCCTTTTCTCTCTCACTCCCTTCTTCTTGTTCTCTCTCTCCCTCCCTTTCCCAGCCTAGATTTCTTAAGCAGCAAATCCTCGGGTCCAAGTCGGGGCTTCTGAGTTGAATTACCTCAGACTGCAGAGTTAGAAGGCCTGGGGGGAAAAGGATTTGGTGGGGGGCCCGGGGAGGGGAGAGGGAAGAAGAGAGAAGATGATTTCCCATTAAATTATCGAAGCCACCCGAAGCTTTTTGTAATAAAACAAATCTTAGCTCTTTATCCGAGCTACGTTGCCTACGAGGCAGAGAAGGTTAAATATTAAATGCGCAGCTATTCCCACCTTTATTTTTAAAGCTGGAAACAACCTTGAAACCTTTTTACATCCCTCCACCCCACCCGGGAAGGGGAGGTTAAGTCACGTTTGATAATGGGGGAAATGAATGTTAGATATAAAATATAAGGAGGAATCGAGGTTTTAGGAAGACCGGGTCATCAACATTTAAATTGTCTTTAAATTATTATATTTTAGTAAAAAAATCAGTGCTAACAGGGTGGGATCAAACCGGGCGGGCTAATTTTTCCTCCACAGCCCTCCCCCTCCGCCATAAATGAGGTTCAAGGGCAGCAGCGTCGTTTTTTTTTAATGCGGGTTTCCGACGGAGCTGCTCGCTCACCGCCCTTGCTCGGCGGTTTGGGTCGCCTGCAGCCGTCCGGAAAGCGTCTCTCGAAAGACTCCCCAGCGCCGGACGCCGCCGCCGCCTCCTCGCGAGGAAATATCCGCCAAGGTGGGTGGGGGCCGGAGTGACCCCGGGGGGTAAACGCAAAAGCCCTCCCAGCCTTAAAAAAAAAAAAAATAGGAAAAAACAGATTCCCCCCCCCTCTCTTTCCATTTTTTGTCCATAAAAACTTCCAAACGGGTTTAAAAAAAGAAAAGAAAAGAAAAGAAAAAAAACAAAAACCGGGAGCGACGGGCTGCGCATCGCCTTCCATTTGAAGAGGAAGGGGCGATCCTCAGGGGCTGAAGGAGCCTCAGTTTCCCCCTTGGGCTTCGCTGTATCCATTTATTCCTTTCCCTCCCGACTTTGCTTCCTTCCTGCATTTCAAGCCTGGTCTTTCTGAAGGTCTCTTTTGAAAGGAAAAGTGAGCCCCCCCCCCGTACCCCGGACAGGGCAGCTGTGGAAGGGGAGGGGTCTCCCGGCAAGGCTTTCCCCAATAAAACCCCCACCTTCCCCCTTTCCCAGGGTCTGTCTGTCTGTCTGTCTGTCTGTCTCTGTCCCTTTCTCTTGTTTTAAATCCCTCTCTGCGCCCCCTTCATTTCTCCCCCCCTCCCCCGTTTTCTTAGGCTCCTTGGCCGGAAGAGGCTTCGCACCTCCCCAGGATGATGGGTCCCCGATCCCCGCTGGCGCGCTCCGGATTCCGCCACCTTTAAGGCTGGGGCCGGCCCGAGGAAGAGGAGGAGGAGGAGGAGGAGGGCGGCGGCGGGGCCGGCGGTCGGCCAGCAGAGGATGGATGGAAGAGACCTGGGGGCTCCCCGCGCCGTCCGGGTCCCCCCGCCGCTGCTCTCCGGGCTGGCTATGGAGAGCCACGTCGCCGCCGCCGCCGCCGCCGGAGCTGCGCGCTTGGCTCCTCTGGCGACGCCGCTGCCGCCCGGCAAATACCTCGCCGCTCCGGGCCTCAACCTCCATTCCCATCCGGGTGAGTCTTGGCTGGGCTTCTGGCGCTGGAAGAAATTGGGGGGGGGGGCCTCTGTGGGGGATGGTCAGCTTTCAATCCCCCCTCTTTTTAAGAAGGGGGTGCACCCCTTTCCCTTCAATACACCCCGCCCCTTTAAGGGGCAATTCTGCTCCCACCTCGAGGCCAGAGATAAGACTTCACTTCCCCTGCCTGGTTTCTGCAGCTACCTTTCCCACCCCTCCCTGACACAAAACAGCCCCCCAGGCACCCCAGGAAAGCCCAACTGCCCCCCCCCTCCCTTGGCTGCCAGCGAGATTGAAGTCCCTTGTGGCTGAAGGCATCCAGGAAAATGTGGAGAGCTGGGTCAGAAAATGCCCAAGGAGGAGTCCATTCTAATGGTTTAGGACTGGCATATTCTTCCCTTTTCTGTTTGGCCATCTTAACCCTCTTTGAAAAGGGGGGAGGGGGGAGAGTGCCAACCTTTAAGACAAAAAAGGGAAAAAAAAGAAGGGGAATGAGCCAGTCTTCTCTTGAAAAACAGCTCTGTTTCCTTCTGAAATCCTTCTGAATCCATGAAGGACAAACCCAGTTCCATGTAAACCATGTTCTCCTGGATGGGATAAAGTTATTGTCAGTAGATCCCTGGATGGGAGTAGAATAAATAAAGAAATCTGTTATTAATCGGTTAGATAGCACCTCGCCAAAACATCGCCAAGATACTCAACCTTACATGGGAAAAGACCCAAACACACCTAGACATAATATATATATATATATATATATTCCTAATTTGCCAGAGGGCAGGAGGAAGAAATAAATTCGTTTTTAAGATTTAAGGGAAACAAGAACTAAAAATGTTGTTTTGGTGCCTATTTTGAGAAGCTGACACATGCTACTCAACTCTAAAGCCATCGTATTCTAGTTTGAGCTAAATGTCAGGGCTGAAATGCCTGGTTTTTGTGGCTTGTCTTTCCTGCATTTTTATTTTTTTTCCCCTGGATTTTTCTATCTCGGCAGTCTGTGGCTTGCTTTCTTCTGTCATTGGAATGAATTCTGGAGAATTTGAAGCCCTTGTTGTTAGTTTAGTCTTCTGTTAGTTTAGTTTTGTAAAATAATGGTGTTCCTGTCTTTGAGGATTTTAGATTTCCCATCCTTTCTTCTTTGTGGACTAAAAGGCCTGATTTTTATTTTCTTATTAAGTATGCTTTGGGTGTCCATGTCTGGTGTTTTATTTCTGCAAACGGTTCTCCCAAATTTGCTTTATGGGTCTTGTAGATTCTCATCACGATCCAAGATCATCTTTGACTAGTGAAGCCTTTTGATTTATTTTTTAAAAATGGACTTTTTGTAATTCTTGTAGTTTGCTACCCTAACCAAGATGATAGAAAACATGGGGAAAGGAGGTACAGGTAGCCATAACGGTTTGCGGAGTGACAACAAGCGCGGGAAAAAAAGTGACTTATGACCGTTTTTTCACACTTTATGACCGCTGCAGCATCCCTATGGCCACATGGTCCAAATTCAGACCCTTGGCCACTGACTCCTATTTATGATGGTTTCAGGGTCCCAAGGTCACGTGATGCCCTTTTGCAACCTTCTCACCAGCAAAGTCCAAGTTCTCTTAACAACTATGTTACTACAATTGCAGTGATTCACTTAATGGTGGCAAGGGAGGTCATAAAATGGAATAAAACTCTCGCCGTTACCAATGTCTCACTTAGCCACATAAATTCTGGGCTCAAGGGTGGTTGTAAGTCAAGCATTCCCTGTACTTAACCCCTCCCCCCTTCCAAATCAGGGATGTGTTGGAATGAAAATAGCTTTTGTTGCTCTATTTTTGGTGGGGTTTCCAAAGTTTTAATGCTTATGTCAGAATTGCACAAAATCGCCAACTGGATGGTTGAGCACATTTTGTTTTAGATGGTTCCTTTCACTTGTCTTTTTCTTCTTCTTTCTATCCACCCTATCCACCCTCTGAAAGAAGTCTCTTGTAGAGTAACTTTGCAGCAAATAATCTTTGCAGCAAAACTTGTTGTTTAACCTGCAAGTTTGAGAGAATTGTATCTTAGGCTGGAAGGACAACCTTGGGCGGCTTTTAAAACAGTCAAACATTCCTTTGTCTTTTAAATTGTTTTATCTTGCTGGGCCCAACATTTAGAACTGAATCTCTTGTAAAGAAAAACTTGGATTGGTTTTGACAAGTTCCTCACCAGTTAAAATTAGCTTCTTTTTAAGGCAGGGGTTGGGAGAAAAAAACTCTGGGCTTTGTCCAAATAAAAGCTTTTTTTAAAAAAAAGTCAGTTACAGAGCAGTGGTGATTTTTCTTTTTTAATGCCTTGCCATTGTGTGCATGGCAGGGACACGACTGAGGAATAAATCTTTGTGTCGAGATTATTCCTGTACCTATTTTCTTCTTCATATTCTCCTTTTTTCTTTCTCTCCTGCAATTCATCGACAGAATAAATGAATTGCCCTTTAATAAAGTTTAAAATAGAAGCGTTGGGTTTTTTTTTTTTCCCTGGGTCTGTGTGTCGATACATGCAATTCAGAACAGATGACAAGCTCTGTGCTTCAGAAAAATCCTCTTTCTGAGCTGAAAAGGGGAGGGCAGAGCGGGTTTTTTGAGGGGAGAAGTGGGGGTTATGAAATAATGCACAAGTTAAGAGACTGGAGCCTCTCCATTGGAATGCATGCATTTTAGCATGCATTTAGCAGTAGCATGTTTATAATTAGGCCTGCTTTAGATGCAGGGTTTAAAAGCCAGACACAGTCAGAAGTGTGGTGTTTAAAGTAGGTGGGTGTGTATTTTTTTTTTCTTAAGCAACTGCAGATGTTTAAAATCCTGCTATGCAGGTAAGAACAAAACACTCTTTTTAGATGACAAGTATGATCGTTTTTTTTTTCCTGCTCAAGGTGGAGCCTGGATTTATTTTTCCCCAGCTTAACTGAAATAGCATTTCTGCATTTTGCTTATTCTCTTCAAATTTGATTCTTTTTTAAAAAAATTCTCAGCTCACCCACTCTTACCTGGAATGCCAGGTGTGCCATCCTGGAAGAAGAAAAATTAATATATATATATATTTTAATCAGCCAATGTGGTTGTCAGGTCTTGTGACTTTCCAGCTCTTTTCAAATCAGTCAAGAATCCATAGGTACATTGAAAAAAAAAATACAGTCTTGTGAATAGGTGTGATTTTCTCTCCCCCACCCCAAGATTGGCGGGTGGTGTGGAGAGAGAAAGCTAAATCCTGGGTGAGAGAGAGGTGATGCAGAATTGACTTTGGGAGACTGTGTGGGGACAGGTTTTGCAGTCGTGAAAAACTGGCTTTGAAAATTTTTGCAAAACCTGATGGCCAACAAAGAGTATAAAAAAGGAAGTTTGCATGGAAGATTTATTGGATTTCAGGATAGGTGCTTTTTCCAAGTGCTAAAAAAACCCAGAGGTGTCAAATGCAGAGTGCTAAACTGAGCTCAAAAGCAAACATCATTTTATTTACATGCACACACACACACACACTATCCTCTCAGCACTGCCACTACTCTTTTTTTTTTTTTTAAATAAGAATGACATCATTGTGCAGACTAGCTCAAAACTGAGCCAGAATGGGGCTGTTTTAGCATTTAGGGATGGATGGATGGATATATATATATCCTAGAAAGATATATATATATATATATATATATAAACCTAGAAAGGTTTAGGAATATGATTGTCTTACAGGCCCACTGTAAATCAATGCTCCTGCTGCATCTTAGCACCGTTGCCGTGTTTCGGTGGGAAATTATCAATGTTTGAAAAATCCACTGTATCTCTGCATTGTCCAGGAGCAGAGAAAAGAGAACGGCCTCTGATGTTCCAAGAGTTGTCTCAAAGGTACCACTTTGGAGAAGGGTGCAGACTTCCTCCATGGTGGAAAGATGCACCCTTCATTGATGGGGTTATTACATGCCCTGGATCGTTGGGTTTACCTGCTAATGCAAATCCTGGTCAGTGTTAGCCTTGGTTAGAGTCATGGGTCATGAAAATATCTACAGGCCCCTCACATCCTGGACATAAGCTGTTTCAACTCCTTCCCTCAAAACAACACTATAGAGCACTGCACACCAGAACAACTAAACACAAGGACAGTTTTTTCCCGAACGCCATCACTCTGCTAGACAAATAATTCCCTCAACACTGTTCAACTACTTACAAAGTTTGCACTACTATTACTATTAATTTTCTCATCACTCCTTGTCGTCCATCCCCTCCCACTTGTGACTGTAGGACTGTAACTTTCTCACTTGTATCCTTATGATTTATATTGACTGTTTCCTAGTAGGATTTGATTGCTTATTGCACCCTCTGACTATTAAGTGTTGTACCTGATGATTCATGATGAATGCCTCTTTTTCTTTATGTACACTGAGAGCATTTGCACCAAGACAAATTCCTTGTGTGTCCAATCACACGTGGCCAATAAAGAATTCTATTCTATTTTATGGATGGGACGGATAAACCTCATGTGTTAGATGGAACTCAGAGCACGATGCAATTCCAGAAAGGTGGAATCATTTCGGGCAGAGGTCTCCAACCTTGGCAACTTTAAGACTGTTGAAGTCCTCAAGTCTTAAAGTTGCCAAAGTTGGAGACCCCTAAATCAGGGATGGCATCCAGTGAAGGAATTGGGCGGGTGGCTATCTGGACATGCGGGGATTCCTCGACCTTACGATCACAATGGAACCCAAAATGTTTGTTGCTAAGCAAGACATTTGTTCATGGGAACTTCCTGCCATCGTCTGTTAAGTGAATCACTACTAAGTTGTTAAGTTGGTTAGTGAATCTGGCTTCCCTATTGACTTTGCTCATCGGTAGGTCACAAAAGGCGATCAGGTGACATGCAACCATCGTAAGTATGAACCGATTGCCAAGCGTCTGAATTTTGATCCCGTGGCCCTGGGGAATGATGCAATGGTCATTAAGTATGAAACAAGTCCCTTTTGGGGGGAGCTGTTGTGACTTGAGACAGTCACTAAGGGAACTGTTGTAAGTTGAGGGCGACCTTTATTGAGTCCTGCGAATTGTTCCGCCATATTTTCTATCTCTTACTAATTGCCATCTGCTAGCTGTGGCTGGCTGAGGTCCCTTGTGGCTCAAGTGTCAGTTTGGGACACCATATTGAGACCAGACACTCCTACCCTGCCACATTTTGAGCCTGGGAAAATGGGAGGCTGGAACTTCTTGGAGTGTATGTAGTTAGACATAATAGCATTCTTTTTCTAAGTCAAGGTCATGTTATTTCTGCACCTGGGTGAGAGGAAGTCTCAAGCTGAGGCAAATGGTGATTGGGGCATGTGATGCAATGAGGAGTGCAGGGGGTGGATTTGTAGTTTTTACTTATTTCAAGGAAGCCCGAACTTTCAGTTTCTGGATTCCCCAGTTGTACCAGTTTACTATCCAAATAAAAACAGAACTTTTGAGAAGATGCCTGACTTGGAGTTATTGGTTGGAGTGGAAGTTTTCTGGAATGCTGACATCAAGCTAGAAAGTTAGAAGGAGTGGCCAAGGGAAATGGGACATTCCTGAACAGCTAAATCACAGGATTGTAGAGAGAAACTTTCTCTTTCTTAAGGCTATTCTGTCCTTGCTTAGAAAGGAGCATCCTTTGAGTAAAAGGGAATTTTTGTTGGATTGAAAACTGTGCAGGGGAGCATTTCCATGGGAGATATCCCTCTAGGATACAACCAGTGGCTCTCTGGGGTTGCTTGTTGCGGTGCATCATGCAGTCCGCCAGATGTTGGAGCTGGCATTTTCATCTACTTATCCCGAGTGTAGGTGGATGTGGTTGTTGAATGCTGTTAATTACTGCAGGGTGTATGCTGGTCTGAGTAAAGCTGACTTCTGCAATTGACCGATGAGGGTTTTGTCAATGCTGGACAGTGTTCAAGGGCTGCTCCAGATGTTTTTGGGGATTGCAGACACCTATTGCTATTAGCCTTTATTTTCTCTTGCCATGATTGTTCTGTTTCTACTTGTACTTTGTATTTTGTTAATTTCTCCAGTTCTTTCTCTTCTCTTCTGCTGTCTCCAGGTATTGCCATGCCCACTATCCAGACTTTTTAAAAATCTGTTTATTGACAATTGCTAAGGTTGGGGTGTTTTGTGGCAGGTGCCTGCCAGTTTGAATTCTATTATTACCATTTCTTTCATTGTAGCACTGATGATGTTACTTAGCTGGGTTATGAAATGTCTGCAAGAAAACAACCCAGCTTAGAGAGCACCAGGGACCTTACTACTACTACTACTACTACTACTACTACTACTACTACTATTCATCACATAGTCAGCCAGATGTTCAGACTGGGTTTAGCATTTTTGTCTCCCTATCAAGGATCTGGGTTAGCAAATCTGAATGTTTGATAGAGTTGCAGATATTGTCACAGGATGGAAACTGTTCCAAGTCAAGCTGCCTTCTGCAATTGACTGATGGCAAATTTGTCAATGCCAATGATGGTGTTCAAATGTTGCTCCAGTTTTGGGACTGCACCCAAGGCACCTATTACCCTTGCTTGCCTTTGCCATAGTCATTCTATTTCTATTTATAGGTCTTTGTATTTTGTTATCTTCTTTCTCTTCTATTCTGCTGTCTCCAGGATTATTATTGTTATTGTTATTGTTGTTGTTGTTGTTGGCTTCCTTCTTATCACCCTATTTCCTACAACTCCCTTGGCATTTTTCAAAAATTAAGATAGTTTCTTAAAACAAGGGAAAGAAAACTAGGTTTCTAGTCCTTATGGGGCCAGAAGACAAATCAGTTGTGCTTCAAAGCAATTTTTTTTTTCAAAAAAGAGCCACTTTTGCAGCCTTGCAGAATTTTAGCAGTGTGTTAGTATGTATATCCTTGGATATTTAGACTGTCTGGAGAACTTTGATCTGTTTGTCTCAAACTTCCTCTCCTGCCAGTTGTTCTTCGGTCTGTGTTTCCTGGTTTTTAATTGCAGACCAGGGTTATAAATATTGCACTTTTAGGATGAACCTTTTTTTTTTTTTTTTTTGCATTTGAAACGATCGAACGCTTTTTAAAAAGCATGCCTTGGTTTCTGCTCGTCTTGTCTCGATGGTGTATGTGCTATTTATACAGCACATCTCGCTGGAGAAAATATACTTTCTCTTGGATCAGCCTATCAAAGCTAACAGACATCCTTTAAAAAAAAAAAAAATACAATGGCCCTGCTTGTGAAGACTGAATTATTTTAAACCACGGCTTGCAAACAGCTTGGCCGAGTAAACCTTGTTGCTAAACTTAGCAGCCGGGTTATTTCATTTGAAGGGGGATGGAGGTGGAGTAAAAAATGGCTGTGTTACTCCGGGGCTCTGCTAAGGCAGTATTTGTTCTTAATGTTAACTTTTCAAGAAATGAAAAATGACCACGAAAAACAGGCAATGCTTTATGTCAGAAGAACTTGAGCTGGCTGTTGGAATTTCCTTTCAGAGGGAAAGGGAGAGGGAGGGAGGGAGAGAGAATAAGAGAGAGAAGAAAGACAAAGAACAAGAGAAAAAGAGAAGAGAGAAAAAGAGAACAAGAAAGATAAGACAGAAAGAGAATAAGAAAAAGAGAACAAGAAAAAGGAGAAGAAAGAGAACTTAGAAAGAGAATGAGAAAGAAGAGAGAGAGAACAAGAGAGAGAGAAGAGAGAAAGAGAGCAAAAAAGAAATAGAATGAGAAAGAAAGAGAACATGAAAAAGAACAAGAGAGAGAGAGAAGAATAAGAAAGGAGAGAGAGAGAGAGAGATCTTAGCTTGTAAAAGGGCGTGAATTAGACCTCTGCTCCTGGCCCAGCTTTATGGAAGAGATTAAACAAGGTGCTAGTCCACATGTCTGGGGTTTGCTTTGTGCTTTGCCCCATCATAAAATGGTTTGGGCTTGGCAGGATGTGGTTTGCAAACCGAGATAACAAGGCCCAAGTGAAGATGTGAGGCTGAATATATCCACCTGCATATCCTCTTCCCATTTAGACCTCATACAAATTCATGAGGGTGAAATTGGGCAGGGTGTGGGAAAACAGGTCTAGATTGTAAGTAAATTGCAAACTGGGTTAAAATAAATAGTGACCGTTTTTACAAGGATTCGTAGGCAGAAACTGAAATATAGACATTATTTCCTTTGGCAAGAAAAGGAAAGGAAAGGAAAGGAAAGGAAAGGAAAGGAAAAGATAAAGAAATAGAGAGAGTGAATTTGATTGCTTTATCGATAGAAAAGAACACACAGGGTATTCTTGAGTTATGGCCAGAATTGAAGCCAAACTTTGTGTTGCTAAGTGAAACATTTGTTTAAATGAGTTTGGCCCCACGTTGCGAGCTTTCTTGCCATGTTGTTAAGTGAAACATTGCATTTGTTAAGTTGGGAACACGGTTGTTAAATGAATCTGGCTTCCTCATTGACTTGGGCTTGTCAGAAGGTTTCAAAAAGTGAGCCTGCTGGGACACTACAATTGTCATAAATATGAAGCAGTTGCCAAGCGTCCAAATTTTGATCACGTGACCCTAGGAAAGGCTGCAGCGGTTGTTAAGTGTGAAAAAGGATCGTAAGTCAGGTTTTTTCAGTGCCATTGTTACTTCAGTCGGGGACTAAATGGAACCGTTGAAAGGAGAGGATTACCTGTCCAGGGATCCCAAGTGTGAATTTTTTGTAGATGGCAAACATGAAAAGATAAAAAGCAAATTGCTCGTTGCTGCTCTTGAAGAACTAGGACAAAAGTAGTATGGAGAATTTTCTGCTGGAACTGGAGAGCATGGAATTATTTCTGCAGCCTGAAATGGTCCAGCTGGCTCTTTTCTCTCTTTCAGCTAGACTGTCCTTGGCCTTGATAATTAGACGGTGGGAGAGGCCTTCTCTGCCAAGGTCCCAGAATCAAATCCTTGCATATTATTCTGAAGGTCTCTACTATTCCTCCACTCAGCTGGGGAACCATCCCGGAGGAGCATTAATCCGTGGAGGAGGAGAAGGTTTAAACTCTATGAGCTGCAGTTAGTTGCAGGATGCTGTCTGAATTATTTTCAAGCACGCAAATAGGAAAACAATGTGGGGTTTTGTTAAGTCTTGAGAGACTGCAAAAAAGAATTTGATTGTGCAGCCTCTGGTAGGAAGTTTGCAGGCAAGAGCTTTCCTCTCCTTGTTTGTTTAATGTGAATGTGTCCGTTTTTTAAAAAAATGTTTTTAGTGTGGGAATGCAAACAGCTACCAGACAGACACACAAACACGTTATGGTTCGACAGAAAAAGGTCTGCCTATATTGGTAGGGGTTAAAATAGATGGATGGAAGGAAGGAAGGAAGGAAGGAAGGAAGGAAGGAAGGAAGGAAAAGAGAAGGAAAAAATAAGGAGGGAAGGAAGGAAGGAAAAGAATAAGGAAGGAAGAAAAAGAGTAGGGAGGGAGAGAGGAAGGAAGGAAAAGAATAAAAAGGAAGGAAGGAAAAGAGGGAAGGTGAGAGAGAGGAAGGGAGAAAG
>BLBF01015597.1:0-18044 GCA_015471245.1 Laticauda colubrina
GGATGCATCTTGTATATAAAGCATTAAAACAGACAAAACGTTTGTATATGGGATGTACCTCGGATATTTAGGATATCTGGAGTATGCCTAGAGTATATGGAAGGACGCACAGTGGAAAACCGATATTTCCTATAAAAAGGGGGAGGAAATCACCTGGATCACAGTATCAGTCCGGCAGCCGTGGTGTACAGACCTCTTCACCCTTGGTCTTGCTCTTCCACATCAACCATTGATCTCCACCATGGATCATCACACAGTCCTTATGGTAGCTGCGATCATTCAACACCAGAACCAAGCCCTGTTCAGACTGTTTCACCTTTTCTACACAAGGAGAAGAAGGAGATGTTCAAGAGCTGTGTGGGTCCAACGATGGATTGGGAGAAGAGTGGAATTTTGACTGTATGACAAGCTGATGGTGGAGCTGAGGAATGAAGACACTTGTGCATTCCAGCACTTCATGAGGATGCCACCAGCCATGTTTGACAAAATTGTAGAGCGTCTGAGATGCAGGTTGACCAAGCAGAGCACCAACTTCCATCCCAACCTGGACTCTGGACTCAAGGTGGCACTGATTCTGCGGCACCTGGCCTCTGGAACCACATACAGAAACATGCAGTATGCCTGGAGGGTGCCACACAACAGCATCAGCAAAGTGGTCAGAAAAGTGGTGCAGGCCATCATCGAAGAATACCTGGAGGAGCTCCTCCAGTGCCCCTCCACTGAAGAAGGCTGGAAGAAAGTTGCAGAGCAGTGGTATCAGAAGTGTAACTTCCCCCACGCCGTTGGAGCCATAGATGGCAAGCACGTGGCCTGCAAAGCTCCAGCCAAGTCAGGGTCCACTTATTTCAACTACAAGGGCTTCTTCAGCATCATCCTCTTCGCCATGGTCGATGCTGACTACAAGTTCATGTACATCAATGCTTCAGGCAACAGGTCAGCTTCAGATAGCCAGGTATACAACGCCAGTGACCTCAAGGATGGGCTGGAACGCGACCTCATCATGGGTTTTCCAGATCCAGACCCCCTAATCAATGACACATAAGATGTGCCCTACTTCATCATGGGTGATGACGCCTT
The DNA here is from genome assembly GCA_015471245.1 of Laticauda colubrina. NCBI lineage: Eukaryota > Metazoa > Chordata > Lepidosauria > Squamata > Elapidae > Laticauda > Laticauda colubrina. The sequence continues at coordinate 1,078 of BLBF01015597.1, forward strand.
CTCCCTCAGAACCTACCTCATGAAGCCGTACAGTTCAAGATACCTCACCCGTGAAGAGAGGATCTTCAACTACAGGCTGTCCAGGGCAAGATGGGTGGTGGAGAACGCCTTTGGCATCCTGGCCAAAAGGTTCCAGGTACTTCTCACCACCATGCAGCATCACCCACAGACTGTGAGGAGCATCGTGGAAGCTTACTGCATCCTGCACAATCTCATGTGCACCCGCTACCCAGTATTGCAAAACAGGCTTGTGGACCGTCAACAAGGGAATGGGGACATGGAGCCTGGGGAATGGAGGCAAGGACATAAGCTGATAGACACTGTGGATGTACAAGGCCCCAACAGAGCTTCACATGAAGGGAAGAAGCAGCGCAACCTCCTGAAACACTGGTGCAACTCCCCAGCTGGAGCAGTGGAGTGGCAAGACAGGATGATAGATGGTTGATGGATGCTTCCTTGAGCCTGTCTCATAACACTGATGAGATTGTGCCATGTATGTTGAGTGGTCCTACAATGAATAGGGCATTAATAAAGAGCTTTGTTTATTTTGAAATGTGTTGATCAATGAATAAATTGTTATTGATAAAAAAGGACCATATGTGTGGCAGCTGGAAGGGTGGACCATACAGTCCCACTATGCTTGCACTCCCACAGCTATCCTTACCTATCCCACAACTATCCTTACTAATCCCACAACTATCCTTACCCATCCCACAACTTTCCTTACCCATCCCACAGCTATCCTTACCTATCCCACAGGTATCCTTACCTATCCCACAACTATCCTTACCCATCCCACAACTATCCTTACCCATCCCACAAGCATGCAAAGGCTTAACCATTTTTTCAAAGTTTTCACCAACATTTCATTAAGTAAATAAAATGAACCAAGTGTGTGAAGCAATGATAACCTTTATTAATAACTGTCTAAAGTAAACTGTATGACTTTATTAAATAAGCAAAATGAACCAAGTAAAGTGTCTTTAAGCAAAGATAAAGTGAACATGTAACAACTCAGTCTATGGCACTATTCTCAGTCACTCTGAGTCATGTCCATGGTCTCAGCTGTTAAGTGGGTAGGGACTGTGGAGGTGGCTGTGGCTGGAGTGCTGGTCTGAGGCACCATTGGGGTGCTTGGCCCCGAGAGTACAACAGGGGATGGTGTGTTCAGGAAGCTCTCAGAGAGCTGACTCAATCCCGTGAGGTTGAGAGGCCCTTCATCAAGTACCTGGGATGTGAGGCCCAAGACTGATGACAGATATTCTGATGAAGGGCTTGGCTGTGGGGTGGAGGAAGGAGGAGTGTAGTGGGGCTGTCTGGTCTGCAGCTGGGCGAGGTGAGGCGTCTGTGGCATGTGATGAACCTGGGCCTGGACTGGGAAGGGCTGCCTCTGCTGTGGGAAGTCCTGGTACTCATAGCCTTGGTCGGTGAGGGGCTGTTGAAAGTTGTGGAAGGGCTGTGACATTGCCTGGGGTGGAGGAGCAGACCTGGACTGGGTCGGAGCAGGTTCAGCTGGGCTTGGAGGGTTGTGTAGAAGTGCTGTGATCTTCTGCTTCATCACCTGGTACTGGGCCTCGGGCAGGTCCATGAGGGTCTGGCTCACGTAGGTGATGAAGGGCTTCTGGTCCGAGGATGGTATGTCGCTGTGGACCAACTGAGAGAGAAGATCTGTGCTGGTTTTGATTGTGTCCCTGATCTCCAACAGAACAGTGTGGCTCTGGCCCTCCAGTCTGCCTCTCTGCCTGCGTTCTGTGGAGGTGGAGCTGGGGGTGGGGGTGGGTTGGTCTCTGGTGGCTGCCGCTTCTTCCTCCATTTGTGACAGGGGAACCTCCACGTCCTCTGGCATGGGGAGTGCAGCTGTCAGGGGCGTCTCTGCCATGGGGCCCTCCGAAGACACCTGCCTGGACATGGAAGCTGTCTCCTGGCTGGAAGAGGACTGGCTGTCTGTGGGCTGCCTGAGGGAAAGGGTTGTCAGAGGGGCTGCTCCTCGGTGGCGGACCTCAATCTCCAGGAAGCTGCACTTGGCCATGATGTACACTTCCCGGTCAGTGAGCTTGACAGCGGCCTGCCCAGATTTCTTGAGGTGTAGCTTGCCATACCAGGTGTGCATGTGCTTCCACCATCCCAGGAGTAGGTCTGAAGACTCTCTGTCTTGTCTCTCCAAGCTGCCTGCTTCCTCTTGGTGTCACGATAGAGTCTGTGGCCCTTTCTCCACAGGTACTCGTTCTCCCTCAGCCATTCCAGCACCTCCTCCTCATGGTCCTTGGAAATGATGTACTGTTTCCTCTCTCCCTTCTCCTTCCCTTGCCTCTTCCTCCCTCTGGCAGGGGCTTGAGCAGCAGGGCCTTCAGGGGCTTGAGCAGCAGGGCTTTGAGGGCCTTGGGGCTGGTCCACCACAGCAGCAGCACCAGCAGCAGCACCAGCAGGAGAAGCACCAACAGCACCACCACCACCACCAGCAGCAGCAGCAGCAGAAGCAGCAGCACCAGCAGAAGCACCAGCAGCTTCAAAGTCAGTTCCAGGGGGTGGGATGCTGGTTCTGTCCTTCTTGCCATGGCTGGCAGGAGTAGGCACAGGCTTTCTCTTCTTCCCTGACTGACGAACCATGGTATTATTCGAAGATGTCTGTGGCAGCACGTTTTTCCTCTGAATGCTGACTGCTTGCGAGCTGCATCCTTTTATATCTGCGGAGCTGATGCAATTCATCCTCCCCGCATGCACAGTGAACGCTTTGCATCTGCTATGCATCCGCTATGCATCCACTATGCATCCTATAGGCATCCGTGATGCATCCGCCTCATCCGCTCCTTCCGCTATGTGTCTGCTTCGCAATTCTCCCCCAGAAGCCCTTTGGATGTGTCATCTGCTTCCATCTGCTGTCATCCGCTAGGCTTCCTACGAACATCCGCTTAACATCCTTGCTACGTACTACCCCCGTCCATTCCTTTCCGTTCTGTTTATGCAAATTTGGGGCAGAAAACAATGGATGGAGCCACCCCGAAATTTTGCTCGTCCGCTGCGTCCTTTTTGCATACGTTTTGCATCCGTCGGCCAATGGGACCTAGCCTTAAACCATCCTTCCAAGCAGACTCCATATTTCCAGTATATTTCTCCCCACTTGTAATTGAACCCAGATGGACATTTCTTCCAATAGTAATCTATCTGCCAGAGTTTGAGGGCAGCTTTTCACCATAATTTTTGCTACAGAGGCCAAGAAAGTTAAGAGTTTCAGCATCCTCCTTTCTCCAATTTCTCCTCTTTTCTAATCATCTGCATCCTCTTTTACTTGTTCAGATCTCTTGTAATCCTACTGCTGCTCCACTTCTCAAATTGATAAAGGAACCATAAGGCAACAGGTCTGAGCATATTTTGTTACGTATTTTTTCAATTTCAGGAACAAACAGTATAATGGTTCTTTCCCTCCCTGCTCCATATGCAAGCAGACCAAAGAAATTAATGCATGAGAATACGTCTGAGTATATTTTCTTTGTTTTCCATCAACTTGATGAGCATTCACATTTTAAGCTTATTAAAAGTTAGCTCACCAAATAGCTCATACATAGATTTGATGAGCCTGCGCTGATCAATTTATACACAAGAGGGCCTAAGCAGAATATACCATATTCTGTTAAAAAAAAAAAAATTAACAAAGAAGCATAAAGGTAGGAAGGGAAACATAACTAAGAAATATCTTTATTAGGATTACCCGAAATATCACAAAATCTGTGTAACATAAAATGTTTGAGAATGAGAGAAATGCTGCCTCTAACATTCAGTATTCTTCCTGCGTCATTTATACATGGGCATCTGTAAGGAGAGAGGGTCAAAAATGTCAGATTTTGCACTTCCAATATTTTGCACAATGACATCATGAGCCATTTGTTTTCACAAGAGATCATGACAAACTATAACAGGTGTCACTCTGCCAATATATGTTTGGAGCTAGGTTGGGCTACAGAATTGATTTGGAAGTGGACAAATGTATCTCAGACTGTTGCTGAGAAAATTCCAAGGACTTGTAAGAGCTGAGCTCAACATAAGAGCAATTTTCTCTTTTTGCAATGCATATTTTACTATAGTGCCAATAATCATATGGGGAGTTGTGCAAATTCATGTTAAAAGCGGCGAAGCAGCTAAGAGTGTTAAGAAAAAGTTATTCTATCAAATATTGTTCTGAGATGAGGGAAGAAAGGTTTACAGTACAGTAGGCCTTCCTTGAAGAACTGGAAATAATTCTCTAAATAAACATCTTACAGCCATAACATTCTGAAATGTCTCAGAGGTTTTTTTTATATAGTCATTCCACAAGTTGCAGCAATGGATTTTGCCAGAGAAAAATACAGGATATAGAGGATTTGGAAGAGAGAAAGAAAGGGAAAAATGGATCCCTCTTTTTAGAAATCAGTCTCGATTTCTTCATCGCTGTTGTCAGTGAGTGGAAACTCTTTTTTTCCCTTTCTTTCTTGAAGGGGTCTTTTGAGTGATGGAACTTCTGGATTGCATGGAACACTCCTGGCTCAGAATTGCCTGAGAGAGGAGACAAGGAGAAGGGAAGCAAAAGACCAGTATGAGCATCATTGTTACACCTGGTGATATAAATCCAGAATTTGTTCTTCAAGCGATCTGTTATGGTATCTAAGATCACATATTTCCTCAGCCCTCCTTCCCTCCCTCCCATAAGAGGACTGAAGAACAATTTGAGAAAAAGTAGAACTTCAGGCTCTTGCTTTAGGACAGTCATCAGCCAGCTCAAAAAAAGAAAAAAGAAAATGTGAGGCAGAAAATAAAAACCACAGAAAAAAACTAATTATCATTCAAGGTTTGTCATCATTTGTGATGTATTTTGCAAATGGAAAAACAAACCAAATGTGAGGAATTGTGCTTACAAAAAGGGATTGCGTGAAGGACTATAGTGAAGTGGCAGTTTCCTATGATGGAGAGAGCACATTTTGAGAATAGTGGACAGGATAAGGCATAACACAGCCTGGAGCTGGATCAGAGAAAGAGGAAGAGATTTAGGACAACTATTCCTTAGAATCTCTGATGGTGCATTCTTTGTGACAAGAGTGGTAAAGGTTGAGAATCTCTCTATATGATATAAGCAAATAAAGAACTAAACTTGGCTAGATTGTTCTATGGCCATTCTTGGGATGGGTCTAATATCAATTTTAAATAAAGAGATATTTAGTTAAGTATCTAATACTTAATAATAATTAATGATAAATTATACTGTCCTTCAGATATTTATTCTTTACTCCCCTTGGGGTTCAACCACCAGAAATCGCCCCCCCCCCCCCCATTTTTCTCCAAACTCACAATCTTCTCCTCTTTGGCTGGGGGGCTTCGTAGAAACCAACACAGAGGCGCATATGCGAGGTTGATCCCTGCAATGATGGCCATGAGCCAATGGAAGCCAATAGCTCATATGAGAGTACCCCCTGTAAAGGGACCTGTCAAAAACAATACATTATTCTGACTAAAGAACTATTCTTAGTTTAGTCAATGAAGGAGGTGAAGGAAGACTGTGCAGCAATTCTTTGCTTTTAAAATGTGTTTCTTTGTAACGCAGCATAGTTTTCAAGCAGTATTACATTGGCTTGCTTTTTGGCAAAAAATTAAAAGGTGAGAAAATTTGGTTTTAAAAAAATGAAGAGTAGATTTAGGACTCAGGCTTCTTTCTAAGAAAAGAATTGCCAATCTTAAAAAAATTAATGCCACAATCAAGCAAGAGCATCTATGTGCCCAGAAGAATCAGCAATTTGGGGAGAGCGGTAAAAGTGCTAAAGTATGGATCTTCTTTAGGAACACATATATTTCAAACAGCTGGTAAAGATTCTGCCCTTCTGTTTCTGTTCTTCTCACAGAGAGATGATGAATTAAGTATGAGGAGACCAGATGCGGTCATGGGATCAACATGAGTGATTATGGGCCAATCACTCCCTCTGCCCAGCCTACTTTTGTGTGGGGAAATTGAAGGACAGAGAGCACTTTCAGTTCCTATATGAATGTCAGGATGAAACAAACACAGTAAATAACTGATTATAATTTCTACATCTCTGCCTTCCAGCAAATTACATCTTATCAATTCAAAACTTACAAACTTACTTCTAACAAACTAAACATCCATCCCACCTACCCCACGTTCTCTCCATTTAGATCCAGACTTAATGATACATGCATAGACTGATTGAAATCCATTTAAAAATGTTTAGGCCTGGTCCCACTGGCCGATGGATGCAAAACGTATGCATAAAGGATACAGCCGATGAGCAAAATTTCAGGGGTGGCTCTATCCGTTGTCATCTGCTCCAAAAAGTGGTGAAAATTTGTATAAACAGAATGGAAAAGAATGGAAAAGAATGGAAAAGAATGGAAAAGAATGGAAAAGAATGGAAAAGAACGGACGTGGGTAGCATGTAGCGGTGATGTTAAATGGATGTTCATAGGAAGCCTAGCAGATGAAAGCGGATGGAAGCGGATGACACCTCTGAAGGGCTTCCGGGGGAGAATTGCGAAGCGGGCGCATAGTGGAAGGGGCGGATGCATAGCGGATGATGCGGATGCATCACGGATGCCCAAAAGAAGCAAAGCGGATGCCGCACGGATGTATATTGGATGCAAAGTGTTCACTGCGCATGCGGGGACTATGAATTGCGTCAGCTCCGCAGATATAAAAGGATGCAGCATGCACTCAGTGAGCATACAGGAGAAAGACTTGCTGTCACAAACATCTTGCAGGAGCACCATAGTTCATCAGTCAGGCAAGAAGAGGAAGTCCATGCCTAATTGTTCAAGCCTGGAAAGGTGAAGAAGGCCAGAACCAGCATCCCACCCCCTGGAACTGACTCTGAAGCTGCTGCTGCTGCTACTGCTGTGGTGGACCAGCCCCAAGGCCCTCAAAGCCCTGCTGCTGAAGGCCCTGCTGCTCAAGCCCCTGAAGGCCCTGCTGCTCAAGCCCCTGAAGGCCCTGCTGAAGCCCCTGCCAGAGGGAGGAAGAGGCAAGGGAAGGAGAAGGGAGAGAGGAAACAGTACACCATTTCCGAGGAGCATGAGGATGAGGTGCTGGAACGGCTGAGGGAGAACGAGTACCTCTGGAGAAAGGGCCACAGACTCTATCGCGACACCAAGAAGAAGCAGGCAGAGAGAGACAAGGCAGAGAGCCTGGGGTACACTGCAGAAGTATTCCTTGGATGGTAGAAGCACATGCACACCTGGTATGGCAAGCTACACCTCAAGAAATCTGCGCAGGCCGCTGTCAAGCTCACTGACCGGAAGATGTACGTCATGGCCAAGTGCAGTTTCCTGGAGGGTGAGATCCGCCACCGAGGAGCAGCCCCTCTGAGACCCCTCTCCCTCAGGCAGCCCACAGACAGCCAGTCCTCTTCCAGCCAGGAACCAGCTACCCTGTCCAGGCAGGTGTCTTCAGAGGGCCCCACAGCAGAGACCCCCCCAACAGCTACACTCCCCATGCCGGCAGACTTAGAGGATCCCATGGAGGATGACACCCTGCTGTCACAAATGGAGGAAGAAGCAGCAGCCACCAGAGGCCAACCCGCCCCCACCTCCACCCCCAGCTCCAGAGGATGCAGGCAGAGAGGCAGACTGGAGGGCCAGGACCACAGTGTGCTGTTGGAGATCAGGGACACAATGAAGACCAGCACAGAACTTCTCTCTCAGCTGGTCCACTTGGAGAGAGCATCCTCGGGCCAGAACACCTTCATCACCTACGTGAGCCATACCCTGAGGGACCTGCCTGAGGTCCAGTACCAGGTGATGAAGCAGAAGATCACAGCACTTCTGCACAACCTTCAAGGCCCAGCTGAAGCTGCTCCTACCCAGTCCAGGTCTGCTCCTCCACCCCAGGCGATGTCACAGCCCTTCCATGGCTTTCAACAGCCCATCACCTCCCAAGGCTACGACTACCAGGACTTCCCACAGAAGAAGCAGAACTTCCCAGTCCAGGCCCAGGTTCATCGCATGCCACTCCTCACCCAGCTGCAGACCAGACAGCCCCACTACACTCCTCCTTCCTCCACCCCACAGCCAAGCCCGTCAATGGACAATCTGTCATCAGTCTTGGGGCTCACATCTCAGGTCCTTGATGAGGGGCCTCTCAACCTCACGGGACTGAGTCAGCTCTCTGATAGCTTCCTGAACACACCACCACCTGTTGTACCCTCGGGGCCAAGCACCCCAATGGTGCCTCAGACCAGCACTCAAGCCACAGCCACCTCCACAGTCCCTGCCCGCTTAACAGCTGAGACCATGGACATGACTCAGAGTGACTGAGAATAGTGTCAGAGACTGACTTGTTTACTTTTTCACTTTATCTTTGCTTAAGACACTTTACTTGGGTCATTTTGCTTTTTTAATCACGTCTTACAGTTTACTTAAGAAAGTTAATAAAGGTTATCTTTGCTTAACACACTTAATACAGTTTACTTGGTTCATTTTGCTTATTTAATAAAGTCATAAAGTTTACCTAAGAAAGTTAATAAAGGTTATCTTTGCTTAAGACACTTAAGACACTTTACTTGGTTCATTTTGCTTATTTAATAAAGTCATAAAGTTTACCTAAGAAAGTTAATAAAGTTTATCTTTGCTTAAGACACTTAGCTTACTTGGTTCATTTTTTTTTATTTAATAAAGTGTTGGCTTACCCCAACAAGGTAACACAGGTAAACACCATTTTCACTAACCTTGAGGGGGAAGCAGCAGATTGGGTGAAGGAGTACCATGACAAAGAGGTGCCAGAATTAGGGAATGCTGGTGCTTTTCTGATGGAGCTCAGAGCCAGATTTGAGGATGACACCCAAGTCCAGTGACCAGAATAGGAGATGCAAACCATCCATTACCAGGGATGGGTTGCTGGAGGTTCTCAGGGGTTTGAGAGATCCTCTATGTAAGATTCTGTACAGTTTGGAGAACCCCCAAATCCCACTCCTGGCTGGCTGAACCTGTAACATTTTTTTACTACTGGATTATCTGAACCGGTAGCATTTTTTACTACATTGGGTGCCAAATCAAATTGTCTTTGACTAGGGGGTCCAATTCACAACCAAATTTGGAGGAAATTCATCAAACTGATAGGGTCATCCTTGGGTCTTAGCTTGACCTTTTATCTGAGCACAAACGGGACTGTGGAATATACTAATGCAATGGTGAAACAACACCTGAATTGCTATGTCAACTATCAGCAATCTAACTGGGCAGAAATCCTGTTATTTGCTGAAGTGGCCTACAATAATGCCTTGCATTGTGGTAGGGGACTTACCCCTTTTAAGGTAGCAATGTGGGTAGAATTTGTGCCAGAATGCCCTAGGAAACCCCACTCATCAGTAAGCTTGACTGAATGGGTATGGTCCCTCCAAAATGCCTGAGGAAATATGAAGAAGGCATTTGGCAAAGATTCAGAAATTCCAGACAGTGATCACCCAGGGGATATTCTACACGGGACAAAATGTATCTGTCTGCAAAGTATCTAAAGCCCATGTCACACTGCACCAATGGATGGAAAGAGGATGTAAAACGGAGAGAAACACTTGCCATCCATTGGCTAATGCGATTCATCCATTCTGTACTCACTGCCCCGTTTTTCATCCTCTCTATCCGTCCAGCATCCGTCGACTGAAGTTCCATCCACTCAAAAAGTTTTGAGCTGCTCAAAACTTTTTGAGCGGAAAATGTATCCAACACGTCCGTTCTGCATCCGCAATGCATACGGGGAACATCCATTCTACATCCGTCGTCATCCGTTACGCATCCACTATATCCGCTAGGCATCCGCTATGCATCCACGCAACTTAATTCCGCTCCAGCGGAAAACGGACACAGGGAGGAAGCGAAATGGATGCGGAACGGATGCACAGCGTTAGTAGCACGGATGGAGAAAGGATGAAAGTGGATGCAGCTCGCATACAAAGCATTTAAAATAGAAAAAACATTCACAGAGAGGACCTATCTCGGATATTTAGGATGTCTGCAGGATGCCTAGAGGGTGCAAAAGGACACCTAGTGGAAAATCTATATTGCTTATAAAAAGGGGGAGGAACTGGATCTCACTTTCAGTCCAGCAGCCCTGCTGTGCAGACCTCTGCAGCCTTCATCTGGCTCTTGCTCTTCCACAGCATCCATTGATGTCCACCATGGATCGTAACACACTCCTTTTGGTAGCCACCATCGTTCTGCAACAGTGCGAAGCCATCTACAGGCTCTTTCAACTGTTCTATGGGAAGAAAAGGAGGCGTCCAAGAAGTGTCTGGGTCCGAAGATGGATCGGGAGAAGAGCAGAGTACGGACTGTACAACAAGCTGATGGTGGAGCTGAGGAACAAAGACCCTCGTGCATTCCAGAACCCAGGTTGACCAAGGCAAACACCAACTTCCGGCCCAGCCTGGACCCTGGGCTCAAGGTGGCACTGACTGACACTGAAGCAAGTGTGTGAAGCAAAGATAATCTTTATTAATAACAAGCTGTAAAAGAAAAATGACCCAAGTCAAGTGTCCAAAGCAAAAATAAAGTCAACAGGTAGCCACCCAGTCTCTGGCACTCTTCTTGGTCACTCGGAGGTGTGCCCAGTCTCAGGGGTGAAGTGTCCAGGTGCTGTGGAGGTGGCTGCTGCTGGAGTGCTGGTCTGAAGTGCCACTGGGGTGCCTGGCCCCGAGAGGATAACAGGTGACGGTGTGTTGAGGAAGCTCTCTGACAGCTGGCTCAGCCCCGTGATGTTGAGAGCTCCTTCCTCCATGCCATGGGGTGTCAGCCCCAGTCCCGAGGACAGATGTACTGAGACCGGGCTTGGCTGTGGGGTGGAGGAAGGAGCAGTGTAGTGGGGCTGTCTCGTCTGCAGCTGGGTGAGGACTGGCATTGGTGGCATCTGTGGTGTGGGTGGCATCGGTGTCGTAGGTGGCATCATTGGCGTGGGTGGCATCGGTGGCATCGGTGGAACCGGTGGCAACAGTGTCGTCCGATGACTCTGTGCCTGGACTGGGAAGGGCTGCTGCCTGTGCTGCTAGACCTCCTGCTAGCCATAGCCCTGGTTGGTGAGGGCCTGTGGAAAGCCTTGGAATGGGAGGGACATCACCTGGGGTGGAGGAGCAGACCTGGACTGGGTGGGAGCAGGTTCCTCTGGATCTGGAGAGTTGTGAAGCAGCTCGGTGATCCGGTCCTTCACTACCTGGTACTGGGGTTCCGCCATGTCCGTCAGGGTCTGGTTGACATAGGTGAGGAAGGGCTTGTGGTTGGAGGATGAGGAGTCAGTGTGGACCAGCTGAGAGAGGAGTTCTATGCTGCTCCGGATGGTGTTCCTGATCTCCAGCAGGACAGTGTGGCTCTGCCCCTCCTGTCTGGCTCTCTGCATTCCTGTGGAGGTGGAGCTGGGGGTGGATGCGGGTAGGGCTGTGGTGGAAGTGCCATCTCCTTTCTCCCACTGCACCAGGGAGTCCTCCACACGCTCCACCATGGTTACAACAGCTGTCCGCAGGTTCTCCGCCGTGGCACGCTCCACAGAAACCTGCCTGGAGACAGGAGCTGACTCTCGGCCGGAAGAGGACTGGCTCTCAGCAGGCTGCCGGAGAGAGAGGGTCGTGAGAGGGCTCCTGATGCTCCTCACCCTCCAGGAAGCTGCACCTGGCCATGACATAGGTCTCTCTGTCCGTCAGCTTAACCGTGGCCTGGCCAGATTTCTTCAGGTGCAGCTTCCCGTACCAGGTGTGCATGTGCTTCCACCAGTTGAGGAGCACCTCCGATGTGTAGCCCAGACTCTCCGCCTTCTCTCTGCAAGCAGCCTGCTTCCTTTTGGTGTCCCTATAGAGCCGGTGTGCCTTCCGCCACAGATAGTCATTCTCTCTCAGCCACTCCAGCACCTCATCCTCATGTTCCTGCTCAATGGAGTATTGCCTCCTCTCCCGTTCCCGCATATGCCTCTTCCTCCCTTTGGCAGGACCAGATGGGCCCTCATCAGAGGGGCTTACAGTTTGTAGGGGCTGCTCCTCCACACCACCACCACCAGCAGCAGCAGGATCATAATCAGCAGCAGCAGCAGCAGCAACAGCAGCAAAACCAGCAGGATCATCATCATCATCATCAGCAGCAGCAGCAGCACGAGCAGGACCAGGAGCACGAGCAGGACCAGGAGCACGAGCAGGACCAGCAGGACAAACAGGACAAGCAAAACCAGGAGCACGAGCAGGACGAGCAAGTCCAGGAGCACGAGCAGGACCAGCAGGACCAGCAGGACGAGGAGCAGCTTCAGCAGGGTAAGCACCAGCAGAAGCACCACCGCCAGGAGCAGCCTCAGCAGAGTAAGCACCAGCAGAAGCACCACCACAGGAGCAGCCTCAGCAGAGTAAGCACCAGCAGAAGCACCACCGCCAGGAGCAGCATCAGCAGAGTAAGCACAAGCAGAAGCAACACCGCCATAAGCATCATCATCAGCTCCTCCAGAAGCAGAAGCAGCAGAAGCCCCAGCCCCAGAAGAGCGAGCCTGTGCTGCAGAAGCCCCAGCAGAACCAGAGTGAGGGCCAGGGGGCGGGATGGTAGCCCTGTCCCTCTTGCCAGGGCTGGCAGCAGATGGCTGAGGCTTTCTCTTTTTCCCCATGGTTGTGGGGTTGCTGGCTGGCAGGGAGGCTGGCAGGGAGGCTGGCAGGAAGGCTGGCAGGCAGGCAGGCAGCAAGGCTTGCAGGCAGCAAGGCTGGCAGGCAGGCAGGCAGCAAGGCTGGCAGGCAGCAAGGCTGGCAAGGCAGGCAGGCAGCAAGGCTGGCAGGCAGCAAGGCTGGCAGGCAGGCAGGCACCAAGGCTGGCAGGCAGGCAGGCACCAAGGCTGGCAGGCAGCAAGGCTGGCAGGCACCAAGGCTGGCAGGGAGGCAGGCACCAAGGCTGGCAGGGAGGCAGGCAGCAAGGCAGGAAGCAAGGATGGAAGGATGGCAGGCAGCAAGGCAGGCAGGCAAGCCACTCAATGCGTCTGGCAGCAGGTCTTTCCTCTGAATGTTGAGCTGCTTCTGAGCTGCTTCCCTTTATATCCACGGGGCTGACGCAATAAATCCCCCCCGCATGCGCAATTAACGCTAGGCATCCGTTAGGCTTCCGCTAGGCTTCCGCTGTGCATCCGCTTCATCCATTGTGCATCCGCTGTGCATCCGCTTCATCCGTTCCGCGTCCGCTTTGCTGAGGTCCCCCGGAAGCCTTGCGGATGTGCCATCCACTCTCATCCGCTTCCATCCGCTAGGCTTCCACTCTGCATCCGCTTTCCATCCACCCTGCGTCCTCCCCCCGTCCGTTCCTTTCCCTGTTGTCCGCTCTGATTTTGCAAATTTTTGCCCCTTTTGAGAGCGGATAACAACGGATGGAACATTTTTCTCATCCGCTGTGTCCTTTTTACAAACGTTTTGCATCCGTTGGGCAGTGTGACAGGGCCTTTAAGAGAAGGGGTGACAGTGGGCATCCCTGCCTTACTCTCTTGTTGACCTTAAATGTTTCCATTCTGTCACCGTTCATTTTTACACTGGCCATCTGTGTCATATAAATTGTTGAAATCAATTTGATAAATTTATTGCCAAATTGCATGCTTTTTAATTGTTGTATTATGAACTGCCTATTAACACTGTTGAATGCCTTTTGTGCATCAAGGAAGACCATTGCCAATTGTTTTCCTTGGTTTGCTTCATAATATTCTATTATATTCAATACCATTCTGGTATTATTTTTTATTTATCTATTCGGTAAGAATCCGTTTTGGTCACTATGAATGATCTGATTAAGGGTCTTTTCAATCTTTCTGCCGTTATGGACATAAATATTTTATAATCAACATTTAAAAGGGATATGGGCCTTTAGTTTTGAATTAATTGATGGTCCAAATCTTCTTTTGGGATCAATGCTATGTATGTCTCCCCCCATGACTTAAGTAATTTTGCTGTCGTCAGTACCTCATTATAGGGTTCTAATAATTGCATTTCTAATTTTTCTTGGAGCATTTTATACAGTTCCCCTGGGAGACCATCCGGTCCTGGTGTCTTATTGTTTTTCTGTTTCTGGATTGCCTCTTACAGTTCTCTTAATGTTATTTCCCTGTTTATCTCTTCTTTATCCTCTTCCGGGATCGCAGGTAGCCCTTTTCCTTCTAAGTAATGTTGGATATTTCCCTCTGGTACATCCTCCCTACTATATAATTCTTAAAAAAAAACTTTTAACAACATGTTTTTTTCTTTTCAGTTTGATGTTGTAGCGTACCATCAGCATCCTTCAATTGTTGGATTGCTCTTTTTACTTTTTCTTTCTTAAGTCTATAGGCTAGCCACCTTCCCGGCTTATTCACGTGTTCAGAATAATTCTGTTTTATCTTTTTCATGTCCTGTAATCATTTATCTTGTGCTAACATATTCAATTTATGTCTAATCAATATCCTCTCCATATTTGCTGTCTTATTATATGGTGTGTTTTCTAGTGTTTTTTTCTAACTCCTAAAGAGTATCTAGTAGTTTAGATTGTTCTCCTTTTTTTCTCCTTTTTCTACATATATTATACGAAATTGCTAGGCCCCTGATATATGCTTTAGTCATGTCCCATAGTTTGGAATTGATGTTTGTTGTTTTTTATTTTCCTTCAGAAAGAACTCCAATTCTTTTTCCATCATCTTAACACATTCTTTTTCTTTTAGGATCTCCTCATTTAGCATCATCTTCTATTCTTTTTCAATCCTTTCCAAATTATTTTAATAGGATTATGGTCCACCCATGTGTTAGGTTCAATTTCTATTTATTTTATATTATGTTCGATTTCCACATTTGTCCATAACGTATCCAGTCTTGACCATGATGTGTGTGGTGCTGAATAGTAAGGATACTGTTTTTTGTCTGGATTTCTTTCTCTCCATATATCTTTTAATCCTAATTCTTCCGCCATTTGATAGAATACATTTGGTAATGTTTTCCTTTTCCTTTTTTCCCCTGGATTTTCATTATTGTAATCTTTTCCTAAATTAGCTGTTGCACTGAAATCACCTAGCAGGCATATGTTCTCATATTCCTGTTCTACTAATTTTCTGTATAGTTTCGTGTACATTTTTTTTTGTTTCTCGTTTGGCACATATATCACTGTCAATAACATTTTCTTATAATTTATATAAACTTCTAACATCAAAATCCTACCCTCCTTGTTTGCATATACCTGTTTTGCTTGTAAATGTTTCCAAATATATATTGCTATTCCCTTCTTTTATTGTTGTTGAGCCAGAGATACGTATAAATCTCCTAACTTTGATGCTTCTAACAGTTTACTTTGATGTTTCTGGATATGTGTTTCTTGAAGACATATAATATCTAAGTTCAATTTCTGTTGTTTAGTTATTGTTTTTTTCCTCTTAATTTGTGAATTTAAACTGTTAATGTTAATGGAAATCAATTTGATTTCTTCCGCCATCTTACTCTGTAGTTGTTTCTTATTGAAGCTTGTTTGCTCTTGTTTGGCGTCTCGTTCTTACGCCTTCTCTTTCCACTTCTTCCTGCTCTCTTTCCTCTTGTTCTGTTTCTCTTTCCTCCACCTGATCTTCTTCTTGGCTCCTACTTTCCACTTCCTCTTTGCTGTTCTGGTCTTCTCTTGATACCACATACAGTTCAAAAAATTCCCTCGCTTTTTCTATACTATCTATTTTATATTTTTTATCCTGCCATATTAACATTCCCTCTGGGATGAGCCATTTGAACAGGATGTTATTCTTATTCAGTTGGGCAGCCAGGAATCTGTATTTCTTTCTGTGTTCCCTTATTCTTCTTGGAATTTGTTTCAATGTTACAATTTCTGTTCCCTTAAATATCAGCAGTTCATCTCTTGTCACTTTGTATATCTCATCTCTCAGTTGTTTCTTTGAGAATCGTATATGAACCTCTTTTGGAAGTTTAAAACATCTTGCATAATTGGTATATATTCTATGTCTCATCCATTTCCCTTCAAACCTCTTGGCCCTCTTTTTGTAACACTTCTGCTATGAGATCTGCCATTAATTTGGGCAAGTCCTCCCACCTTTCTTCTGTTACATTCTGAAATCTGAGGAAGAAATTAGCCTTTTCCATCTCCAAATATGCAATTGCCTCTTCTAATTTCCTGTTCTCTCCTATTAATTTCTGTTCTATTGATTCTACTTTTTTATCTGTTTGTTCGACCTTTGCCTCCACTGCTTTCATCTTATGTTCCATCTTTGCTACTGTTTGTTGGATTGTAGTTATCTTCTCATCTAGTTTCCATATTTTACCTTTCATTTCCCTCATTTCAGTTTTAAAGTCTGCATGGTTTCTCACCATCGTTTCTTGTACTGTTGTTAATGCCATTTGAATTGTTTGCATATTTGATACCTGACTCGTCTCCTCAGGATTCAGCATGCCCTCTATCGAACGTTATCCTGCTGGTAATGTTATATCGTTGATGTTGGGTTGGATGTTGTTTTCTTCCCAGTCTTAGCAATAGTTGTCGTGGTGGACATCTTATGCTTCTCAAATCTACCTATTTTCTTAAGAAAGTCTTTCAATATTATCATCTGTTGTATCAACTTCCCTCTGCATTTTCTGGGTTTATCTCTTCTCTTTTATCTTATTCTAATCCCTTCAGTTTATCACTACAAGGTCTAATATACTTAATAATGTCTCTCCTTAATTTTATGCACACCTTTTATATATATATATGTATGTATTTATACAACAATGTAAAAGCTTTGTTCGGGTATTTTCCCACATCATTATAGTTGTGCTTTTAAAGTTGTAGCAATATTTCAGCAGCATTTCATCTGCCATCATCAGGCTTCTGTATAATGTTTGTCTGGCTTCTGTATCATCAGGCTTCTGTATAGTGTTCACAGACAAACACTATACAGAAGCTTGATGATGGCAGAGGAGATTCTGCCGAAATGTTGTGACAACTTGAAAAGCACAACTACAATGACATGGGATAATACCCGAAGGAAGCTGAATACTATACATATA
>BLBF01015599.1:0-12201 GCA_015471245.1 Laticauda colubrina
CCCTCCATATTCCCATCCTGGCACCATAATATACTATGCCAACTACAATTGAGGGAAGAGGGAAGCCTTCACAGCCTTTTGGAAGTCCGTAAAGATAGGGGAATCTAGGGAAGGAAGTTTGCCATTGGACTGAGACCCCCTACAGAGCAAGCACATTTTCTAGGTCCTGCTAGATGATAATATTTAAGACTAGGGATTTGAAACCCACTTACTCTATCTAACCTGTGTGTGAGAGAGAGAGAAAGAGAGAGAGAGACAAAGGGAGAGAGAGGGAGACAGAGACAGAGACAGCGAGACAGAAGTAGAGAGGCAGAGAGGCAGAGACAGACAGAAAGACAGAGATTCATGTGAAACATTATACATTATATATCTATCCATCTAAAACAACTCTAGACAGATTACAAATACTAAAACAATATAAACAGCATAAAACAAACATCAGTAAAAGTACAAACAGAGAAACTCAGCACCACTGTTACACTTCTCTGATGCGTTCACATTATCACCTCACTCTGACCTTGCCATATCCCAATGTCTGAAGGAAGAGCCAGGTTTTAAGTGCTCTCCACTAGGATAGAAATGTAAGGGTTTGTTGGATTTCATGGGAGAGGGTACTTCATCATGCAGTAGCTGCAGTGAAAATGGCACATCTCCAAGGACCCTCAATATGGCAATGTTTAAGGGAAGGGATTTGGAGTGCGCTCACCCTATCTACTCTGGTGGGACAGATGCCCTCAGGGAGAGATGTTCTGCAGGTAACTTGGTCCCATATGCTATAAGGGGCTTTCAAGGTAATAAGTGCCACCTTAAATTTCACCCTGAAGAAAACTGTAAGCCTGTGCAGCCCACACAACAGGGTGTAACATGGACAAATGTAGGGAACCACAACATTGTCTGTGCCACTGCATTTTGAACCAACTGTTATCTGAGGGACCGTCTCTTCTCAGTTACATACACCCTACCCACTAGAGTGGCGTGGCAAGAAATGTTTCAGATACCATCTCCTAAGGAGTACATTTGTCAGGACTCAGAAGAAGGCCTTTTTAGTGATGACTCCCTCCCTTTGGAGTATCATTCCTGCAGAAATTAGACTGGATCTCACTTTGGCACTCTTTTGTAAGATCACGAAGACTTGGTTCTGCCAATGGGCCTGCAGAACCCAGACAGGGATGGAGCCCATCAAGTTGCTTGTTTGATTGTGTGATGTCTCTTGGGAGGAGTGGAGATATTGTTTTTTATTGTTTTAAATTGAACTTTTTAAAAAATTTGCCCAAAATCGCTATGAGTGAATGGGAGGTCATATAAACCTTCTAAGTAAATAAATAAGAACCTAGGAGTCAACCTCTCCCTTCCCACCAATGCTGATTGAAACTTGCTATGGAGAAAGGAAGAGAACCACTGCAAAAAGTTCTTCCCACTCCCCATCCCAGAAGCTGGATTAGAAGGAATCCATGATCAGTTGATTCAGCGGACACAGAGGACGAGAAAATGTTCCATCCATTGTTATCCGCTTGCAAAAGTGCCCCGAATTTGCATAAACAGAGCGGACAACAACGGAAAGGAATGGATGGGGGGAGGACGTAGCCAGGATGGAAAGCGGATGCTCCATGGAAGCCTAGCGGATGGAAGCAGATGGGAGCAGATGCCATATCCGCGGAGCTTCCAGGGGAGCACAGCGAAGTGGACGCGCAGCAGAAAGAGCGGATACAGAGCGGATGCAGAGCGGATGAAGTGGATGCATCACGGAAGCCTAGCGGATGCCTAGCGGATGCAGAGCGTTCACTGCGCATGCGGGGAGGATGCATTGCATCAGCCCCGCAGTTATAAAGGGAAGCAGCTCGCAAGCAGGTCACCATTCAGAGGAAAGACCTGTTGCCAGACACAGCTCCAGCCAGCCAACAACCATGGGGAAGAAGAGAAAGCCTCTGCCATCTGCTGCCAGCCCTGGCAAGAGGGACAGGGCCACCATCCCACCCCGTGGCCCTGACTCTGCTTCTGCTGGGGCTTCTGCTGCTCGGGCTGACTCTTCTGGTGCTGGAGCTTCTGCTGGTGCTTACTCTGCTGGTGCTGCTCGTGGTGCTGGGGTTTCTGCTGGTGCTTACTCTGTTAGTGCTGCTCCTGGTGCTGGGGCTTCTGCTGGGGCTTACTCTGCTGGTGCTGCTCCTGGTCCTGCTGGTGCTGCTGGTCCTGCTTTTATTGCTACTGTTGTTGTTGCTGCTGCTGCTGCTGCTGGTGTGGAGGAGCAGTCCCTACAACCTCGAAGACCTGCTGATGAGGGCCCAGATGGCCCTGCCAGAGGGAGGAAGAGGCATACGCGAGAACGAGAACGGGAGAGGAGGCAGTACTCCATCGAAGAGGAACATGAGGATGAAGTGCTGGAATGGCTGAGGGAGAACGAGTATCTTTGGCGGAAGGGACACAGGCTCTATCGAGACACCAAGAGGAAGCAGGCTGCTTGGAGAGAGAAGGCAGAGAGCCTGGGCTACACTTCGGAGGTGCTCCTCGGCTGGTGGAAGCACATGCACACCTGGTACGGGAAGCTGCACCTCAAGAAATCTGGCCAGGCCGCAGTCAAGCTGACGGACAGAGAGACCTACGTGATGGCCAAGTGCAGCTTCTTGGAGGGTGAGATCCACCACCGAGGAGCAGCCCCTCTCACAACCCTCTCTCTCAGGCAGACCGCAGAGAGCCAGTCCTCTTCTGGCCAAGATTCAGCTCCTGTGTCCAGGCAGGTATCTGTGGAGCGTGCCATGATGGAGACCCCCCTGACAGCTGCACTACCCATGGTGGAGCGCGTGGAGGACCCCCTGACGCAGTGGGAGCAAGGAGAGGGCACTTCCACCAGAGACCAACCCACATCAACCCCCACCCCCACCTCCACAGAAAGCAGGCAGAGAGGCAGACCAGAGAGGCAGAGCCACGCTGTCCTGCTGGAGATCAGGGACACCATCAGAAGCAGCGTAGATCTCCTCTCTCAGCTGGTACACACCGACGTCCCATCCTCCAACCGCAAGCCCTTCCTCATCTACGTCAACCAGACCATCATGAACATGTCGGAATCACAGTACCAGGTGATAAAGGACAGGATCACCGGTCTTTTTCACAACCCTCCAGACCCAGCTGAACCTGCTCCCACCCAGTCCAGGCCTGCTCCTTCACCCCAGGTGATGTCACTGCCCTTCCAAGGCTTTCCACAGGCCCTCACCTACCAAGGCTACGGCTACCAGGAGCTCCAGCAGCACAGGCAGCCCTTCCCAGTACAGGCACAGGTACATCGGATGCCACCGGTGCCATCGATGCCAGCCATGCCACCGATGCCAGCCATGCCACAGATGCCAGCCATGCCACAGATGCTACCGATGCCACAGATGCTACCGATGCCACAGATGCCACCCCCGCCTCACCTCACTCAGCTGCAGACCAGAAATCCCCACTACACTGCTCCTTCCTCCAACCCCACAGCCAAGCCCGGCCTCAGAACATCTGTCATTGGTACTGGGGCTGATACCCCATGTCCTGGAGGAAGGGGTTCTCAACATCACAGGACTGAGCCAGCTCTCTGAGAGCTTCCTTCACACACCGTCCCCTGTTGTCCTCTCGGGGCCAGGCACCCCAATGATGCCTCAGACCAGCACTCCAGCCATTGCCACCTCCACAGCACCTGGACCCTTCACCCCTGAGACTTGGCATTCCTCAGAGTGACCAAGAAGAGTGCCAGAGACTGGGTGGCTACCCGCCTTGCCCTGGACAGCCTGTAGTTGAAGATCCTCTCTTCAAGGGTGAGGCATCTGGAAGTGTAGGGCTTCATGAGGTCTGTTCTGAGGGAGAAGGCGTCATCCCCCACAATGAAGTAGGGCACATCTTGTGTGTCTTTGGGCAGGGGGTCAGGATCTGGGAAGCCCATGATGAGGTTGTGTTCCAGCCCCTCCTTGAGGTGACTGGCGTTGTATACTTGACCATCTGAAGCTGACCCGTTGCCTGAATCATTGATGTACATGAACTTGTAGTCAGCATCGACCATGGTGAAGAGGATGATGCTGAAGAAGCCCTTGTAGTTGTAATAATTGGACCCTGAGTTGGCTGGAGATTTGCAGGCCACGTGCTTACCATTTATGGCTCCAACGGTGTGGGGGAAATTCCACTTCTGATACCACTCCTCTGCAACTTTCTTCCAGCCTTCTTCAGTGGAGGGGCACTGGAGGAGCTCCTCCAGGTATTCTTCGATGATGGTCTGCACTACTTCTCTGACCACAATGCTGATGGTGTTGTGTGGCACCCTCCAGCCATACTGCATGCTCCTGTACGTGGTCCCGGAGGCCAGGTGGTGCAGAGTCAGTGCCACCTTGAGCCCAGGGTCCAGGATGGGCTGGACCTTGGTGCTCTGCTTGGTCAACCTGGGTCTCAGCCACTCCACAACTTCATCTGGAGGCATCCTCATGAAGTTCTGGAATGCACGAGTGTCTTCGTTCCTCAGCTCCACCATCAGCTTGTTGTATAGTCCATACTCTGCTCTTCTCCCGATCCATCTTCGGACCCAGACACTTCTTGGCCGCCTCCTTTTCTTCCCGTAGAACAGTTGAAAGAGCCTGTAGATGGCTTCGCACTGTTGTAGAATGATGGTGGCTACCCAAAGGAGTGTGTGATGATCCATGGTGGAGATGACTGGATGCTGTGGAAGAGCAAGAGCCAGATGAAGGCTGAAGAGGTCTGCACCGCAGGGCTGCTGGGCTGAAAGTGAGATCCAGGTGAGTTCCTCCCCCTTTTTATTGGAAATATAGGTTTTCCGCTCGGTGTCCTTTTGCATCCTCTAGACATCCTGCAGACATCTTAAATATCCGAGATATGTCCCCTCTGGGAACGTTTTTTCCGTTTTAATGCTTTGTATGCGAGCTGCATCTGCTTTCATCCTTTCTCCGTCCATGCTACTTACGCTTTGTGTCCATTCCACCTCCGTTTCACTTCCTCCCTCTTTCCGTTTTCCGCTGGAGCGGATGCGAGTTGTGCGGATGCACAGCGGATGCCTAGCAGGTATAGCGGATGCATAACTGATGATGACGGATGTAGAACGGATGTTCCCCATATGTGTTGCGGATGCAGAACGGACGCGTTGGATACATTTTCCGCTCAAAAAGTTTTGAGCAGCTCAAAACATTTTGAGCGGATGGAATCTCAGTCGACGGATGCTGGACGGATAGAGAGGATGAAAAACAGACGCACTGAGTACAGAACGGAAGCCTCACGTTAACCAATGGATGGCAAGTGTTTCTCTCCATTTTACATCCTCTTTCCATCCGTTGGTGCTGTGTGACAGGGGCTTAAGAGTTCCAGGAAAGCCAGGATGATTGCACCACTCCTGTCCCAGGTCCTCCAAAAATAATCAACTAGCACAAATAATGCCATCTTGGTACCATGGCCCACTCTGAATCCAAACAAGAGGTCCAGATAATCTGCTTCACCCAGGACATTATGAAACTTCTGGTACCAACCACCTTCTCAACAACCTTCCCTTGTATACTTCTACTGTTCTGCACAGAAGTATACTTTGTTTAATAAAAGCTGCACAAATTCATGTTGTTCTTCATAGAGCACACTTTGCCCGCCAAAATTTTTGCCAGGATCTAGTTTAGGGCAAACCAGCAGGCTTCAGTTGTAATGGTAGCACTAGCCAATCTTGACTGTTCTTGAAGAAAGCTAAGCAGGATCAGATCTGGTTAGCCCTTCATTGGGAAAACACCAAAACATTTGGCCCCTGAAGTCAACAAGGGTCAAGCAAGAGGTTTTTGAGTCATCAAACCAGATATAACTCCACCAATTGACTATAACAGAGCTCATGTTTTTGTTGATTGGCAATATATGAGTTAAGCATATTGTTGTCCACAATACATTATTGTTGGATTATATATGGGCCATTTTCTCATTAGTGCTATCGCATCTTCTAGGATCACCCAGGCAATATAAAACCTATCCTTTTTAACTATCACATTGGCACAACAATAGTTTGGATGCCTCTTGAAGAATGTTTCTCAAAGTGTGATCCCCTGGGTGTCCCCCAGGTACCTTTCTGAGGCTAGCAAATTCAAAATGATGTCCCCGCTTGTGTTCAAAAATAACAGAATATTTAAATGCCATCAAAGAATCATGAGAAGTAGCAGCGAATATGGGTTTTTTATTTTAATTTTTAATTAAATGTTTTAATTTTTACTATGATAAATATTAATTAATAAAACCTATATATATAAACCAAAACTCGTTTGGGATCTTCCATAATTTTCAAAAGTGGGAAAGGATCTTGACAGGAAAAATAAATTAAGAAAGACTTCTGGAGAGGATACTGTAATTCACAAGTGTGGATCCTGCCCTAACTCCAAACTTTGTAATATCCTAGTTAACTATAAAACAGTTGTAAATATCCTTAGACTGTGGCCTTTAATTGCACTGAAAAATGCAGCTGTTATATACAGTTTGAAAGTCTGTACTGCTCTCTATTGTCCTGCTATATCAGATAGGCATACATTCAGTTCTCAAATCTACCAGATGTTGCTAGCTTCTAATATTGGTAGTCATCAGCTAAATATCATCATTTATTTAGCAACTGTTCAAAGTTATGGTGGCGCTGAAAAAGGTGATTTATGATCCTTGCAATTACAACTATCGTAGCATCCTCAAAAGCACATGGCCAAAATTTGGGTGCTCAGCATCCAGCGTGTATTATAATGGCTACAGTGTCCTGGGGTCAGGTGATCTCAGCTGGCTTACAACAAGCAAAATCAATGGGGTAAGCCAGATTCATTTAACGACTTTATGATTCACCTGAGAACTGCTGTGATTAGGTTAATCATGGCCCAAAAAAAATGTTGTAAAATCAGGCATGACTCATTTAACGACCACCTTGCCTAGCGATTGTGGTCATAAGTTGAGGACTATTGTACAGTATTGCAGAATAAATATCACATACAGAGATTGGATGATTTTACCGAGTATGTGCTGCTTAATCACCATGTAACCAAGAGATCCTCTGAATTTTATACATCCCTGTATAAATCATTTTACCTAATAATGCCCCTATGCTGGATTTGAAATAGTTTTGCAAATGTAACTGATATCTTCAGGAGCTGAAACACACATGGGGAGAGGGAGAGGGAGAGGGAGAGGGAGAGGGAGAGAGAGAGAGAGAGAGAGAGAGAGAGAGAGAGAGAAGCAGCAAGAAAGAAACAGGCTCGAATCAAAATCACCTTGTTATGTATAATTCTTGCATAAATC
This sequence comes from Laticauda colubrina, assembly GCA_015471245.1. NCBI lineage: Eukaryota > Metazoa > Chordata > Lepidosauria > Squamata > Elapidae > Laticauda > Laticauda colubrina. The sequence continues at coordinate 7,261 of BLBF01015599.1, forward strand.
CTTGACAACTGTAAGCACCAAATCTGAAGGGCACTCTTGAATATTCTTTTCAAAGCTCTTGCAGCAAACAGAGGCTTTTTCTTGTTATTACAACATAGTTTCATTTGTTTTTATTCCCTGTTCGTGTGAGATCTTAAAGCCAACAAGGGACTTTAGTAAGTAAATGTGACATTCAAGAAGACAATCCTATATAATTTTGGTGGTGAGAATGGGAAGGGAAGCCTTCTTCAATGCATTCACTCCCCTGGTACATGAAATAATTTAAATAGTTATAACTAAATCCTAATACATGCATAGATAGTTTAGAAAGCACATATTCATGGGTTTTGTTGCCAGTGTTGCTTTTGTACTAATTGTGCAATATAAAAACAAGGAAGGGTTGTGTGATGCCCACAAATTGTAGGATATCATTTATGCCTGATGTGATCTTTTTAATCTCTCTCCTGGCAATGGAAAAGAAAAGAAAAATCAGTGGTAAGTCAATAAAAATGTTAGTGCTACTGGCAGGCTAGTAAGTTAATTCAGACAGTAGGATAAAACTGAAAAAAATAATCTCTTGGTATGAGGAATGGCATTATTTAAAGGGGATGGGAAGTTGAATACATGGTTAAGTGATTAGGGCCACATGTCCATTATTGCTAACTGTGTGTTAATACAGCATAAATAGACAGCTGTGCAAAGCCTAGTATGAATTCTATTCATGAAAATTCACCCAACATCCACTTCCCAATTTGAACAAAGTTGGAGTAGAACTTGGTGTCCTTTGTTAGAGCCAGGCAAGATTCTACAGGGGAACTTGATATATTTCCTTTGATTTTATTTTGCTGACATCTGTAAGCAAAATAATATTGGACTTGTTGGCTGGAAAGCCAGAGTTGGCAGATTGGCAGATTGCCCCCAACAATCTGGCCCTCATTTTACTGACCTCTGAAGGATGGCAGGTCAAAAGTATGCAATGCGAATAAATAAATAAGTGCCACTTTGATGGAAAGATAACAGCACCATGATGTCATGCTGGCCACATGACCATGGAAATGTTTTTGAACAGTGCTGGCTCAATGGCCTTGAAACAGAGATGAGCACCGCCCCCCTAGAGTCAGCAACAACTACTGAAGTAAAATCTGCAGAGACTCCTTTACCCTTTTTCATCAGCAAAAAAAAAATGTCTATTTAGTAGTGTATTGTTCTAATTAGGGTATCAGAATAACTATACAGGTTTGCATGAATAGTATTGAAAACTATCCTTTTGGGGCAAATTGTCTATTGCTTTAGAAAGTCATATTCATCTGTGAAGCCAACAAATCAGAACTTTTTGTAGTGGCTAATTCTAGCATCCTAACAATTCATGGGATAAATGATAAAGCTGCAATTTAATTTTCAACCAGTCACGATACCATATAAGCAGAATTGTCTGGGATAGGATTCTGGACAAAACAAAAGCTGAAATCCATTTATTCAAGCCTTTCAAAATGAGGTCAACTTCGGGACAGTTTTGTTCCGTGCAAAATAATAGACATGTGTCACAAGCTGTCGTCCCACATGCTTCATAGTGCTCAGCATTCTAGCAACCCAAGAGACTGATTTGATTCTGCAGGAGAGAAGAGGGGACTCAGAAGTGTTTGGATCCAGTTCTCCATTCCGACAGAGATCAACAAAGTGGCCAGTGATCTTTAACAGGTCTTTCAGATCACCAACTCCACTAATCAAACATATTTTCCCCATTTATTTATCAAACTTGTGCACTACCCAATGTCCCTCAATTTCCAGTGATTCTGTGCACAATCAAAACAAGGACATTACAATAAAACTAATTAAAAAGGGAGGGAGATAAAAGATGGCAAGTGTGACAGACCAGATGGAATGAAATGGGAGGTCTCCCTCTCCCTTGTCAAAGACTTGGGTGAAGAGCCAGGACTTCACATTTTCTGCACAACAGCAGATTTGGGGCCATCTGGATCTTACAGGGAATCTTATCCCAGAAAGTAGGCACTACTACAAAGAAGACTTCTGGGCTCCTGAGAGATGGCATTGTTAATCAAAGGAACCCAAGGATGTGCCAATTTTGTAGGATTGAATCAGTTTGGCAGATACCATGAGAGACAAAAAAACCCTTCAAGTCACTAGGCCTTATGCCATGTATGGCTTTATAGGTAACAACCAGCACCTGGAATCGGATCTGGCAGCAAACTGGCAACCAACACAACTCATGAAGCAGAAGTGATACCTGGGCATTCAAAACATTCTTACCAATTTTTGAGGCAGGGATTATACAGGTTAACATAACTCTGGTCTCCTTTTCCTACACAGTATTACAGTATTTGAACCAGTACTGTTCTTTTCAAATATATGTTTTAATTATGTTTTTCTTTCTCTACCTGCACCATTAATACATGCCAACTGCACTAGTGAAGACAGTTCAAAACTGTGCTCACAAGACCACAACAAAATTGACAGAGTTAAAAAAAAAAGTCATTTAAAATAATTGCTACATGCTTTTCAATCTATGATGATTTAAGGATGACAATTAAAGATTAAAGATCTAGTATGCTACTAGTATTGCCTGTTTTAGGAAACATATTTATATAGAAAGATTCATTAGAAGTGTTTATTTATAGGCCCAGAGTTATCAGGGTTATTTCACTTCAACCCTGAATATTAGACTCTCAATCACTCTGCTTTGACTTGGGTCTTACCTGTTGGTAAATTACTCTATAATCATTCCTTCAAACAAAAACAATGGAATTCTATTACTAGAGCAAGCAATTGCCAGCAAATTGTACCCATGGTAGGAATTTAGTATTGATTTAATTCATGCCATTTTATTGCTGAATAAATTTCAGTGTGGTAGGTATGATGATTTATATCTCCTTCATGTGGTTTTTTTTTTTGGGGGGGGGGGTTTAGCATTGAAGGTTCATGAATTGTAATGCTATTTTATTAGAGTGTCTATAAAACCTTGAACACCACTAGAAGGGCCATTTGATCTCCACTGGTCTTCCAAAGGAAAAAAGAGCCAAAATCTCTATATGAAAATTGCCTTAATTGTTCAGTCATTGATTCCTGAGAATTTATCTCCCATCATAATCATTACTGGGAGTCCAGTGGAGGGGTTCAAAAAATTTTACCACTGGTTCTGTGGGCATGGCTTGGTGAGCGTGGCAGCGGAAAGATACTGTAAAATCTCCAGTCAGAGGTAGCATTTGCTGATTCTCCGAACTACTCAAAATTTCCGCTACCGGTTCTCCAGAACTGGTCAGAACCTGCTAAATACCACCTCTGCTGGAGTCACCTTAGTCTTCTTCCTCCTGTGTCTTCTTACTCCTGTGCTACCACAATCTAAACTGAATCTTTAGCTGAGTGTATTGTTGGTTCTTCATAAGAATGGTAATGATATGAAGCAGACAGAGTCATATATGTGAGATGGATGGCTTTACAAATTGAATAAATAAATAAATAAATACTCCCCTGTCCTGCATTTTAAAAGCAGTATAGATATCAACTCATTATGATCCACCCCAGTCGATACCTCAATATTTTAAAGAGACTATCTATATTCAACAGTCAATAAGCATGTGGCAAAAGAGCGGGAGACTATGATAATTTAGTTCACAGTGTCATGATTCTCTGCTTTGCCTAATACTCACTCGATTGGCCAGATGGCATGATGCTGCTGCTGTTGCTGCTGGCGTGGATGCAATGATTTCCAAGGGCAAAGCTGGGAATGAATTAGACCAGTACTGTTCAAATAGCCATAGACTGATTGACAGGACAATTTCTCCATGTTTCTGGAAAGGATTTTTTTTTAATATGGGAAATTTTCTTTAAAAAAATTTCTTGCACTCTCTCATTGGGAACATTCTTAATAGAATTATCATGAGTTAAGTGAACTGGAAAAGAATACGTACCAGATGAGACTGATACAAATAACAGTATTTGGTTAAGGGAAGGCTATCAGAAGAATTGTAGCATTTTCTTGGTTCCTGAAAAGAGAACTTTAATAAGCCTTGACTTTCAGCATTCAATTGGTAACAGGAATGATACCAACACAGCGTTATTGATGGCAAGGAAGATGCTACACAAGTGTTACTATACATTATTAATTACTCTCATGTTCAGGCTGAGGCTAATCCTAACCCTGGTACCTTCCAGATGATTTGCAGTATAGCTCCCACTTGCCCCAGTGGCAATGTGCCTAAGAAAGACCGAGCTGTGATGTATGGCCTGCACCACTTCTCTGACCACAATGCTGATGGTGTTGTGTGGCACTCTCCAGCCGTACTGCATGCTCCCGTAGGTGGTCCCTGAGGCCAGGTGGCACAGAGTCAGTGCCACCTTGAGTCCAGGGTTCAGGCTGGGCCGGAAGTTGGTGCTCTGCTTGGTCAACCTGGGTGTCAGCCGCTCCACAACTTTGTCAAACATGGCTGGAGGCATCCTCATGAAGTTCTGGAATGAGGGTCTTCATTCCTCAGCTCCACCATCAGCTTGTTGTACAGTACTCTGTACTGTACTCTGCTCTTCTCCCAATCCATCTTCGGCCACAGACACTTCTTGGCCACCTCCTTTTCTTCCCGTAGAACAGTTGAAAGAGCCTGTAGATGGCTTCGCACTGTTACAGAACGATGGTGGCTACCAAAAGGAGTGTGTTACGATCCATGGTGGACATCAATGGATGCTGTGGAAGAGCAAGAGCCAGATGAAGGCTGCAGAGGTCTGCACAGCAGGGCTGCTGGACTGAAAGTGAGATCCAGGTGAGTTGTTCCCCCTTTTTATAGGCAATATAGGTTTTCCACTAGGTGTCCTTTTGCATCCTCTAGGCATCCTCAAGACATCCTTTATGTCCGAGATAGGTCCCCACTGCGAACGTTTTTTCCGTTTTAAATGCTTTCTTTGAGAGCTGCATCCGCTTTCATCCTTTCTCCGTCCGTGCTACTAACGCTGCGT
>BLBF01015600.1:0-25302 GCA_015471245.1 Laticauda colubrina
TTTAAGAAAGAGTTGTGTTTGTGTTCAAATGTGTGGATGATTATTACATTATTATTGATAATAAAGGGCCAAAGGTATGGCAGCTGGGAGGGTGGACCATACAGTCCCACTATGCTTGCACTGGAGGTTTATCTATCCCACAGCTATTACCCATCCCAAAGGTATCCCTGCTCATTCCTCAGGTATCCCTGCCCACCCCACTGCTATCTTCAACCATCCCACAAGCATGCAAAGGCTTAAACCATTTCTAAAAGTTTCCAGCAAGACTTTATTAAAAAAAAGAAATGAAGCAAGTGTGTGAATCATAAATAGACTTTATTAACAAGAAGCTATAAAATAAAAAAGAGTCTCTGGCACTCCTCTAGGTCGCTCAGTCTCAGGGGTTAAGGGTGCAGGTGCTGTGGAGGTGGCTGGTGCTGGAGTGTTTGTCATCAGCTCCTCCAGAAGCAGAAGCAGCAGAAGCCCCAGCCACAGAAGAGTGAGCCCGTGCTGCAGAAGCCCCAGCAGAAGCAGAGTGAGGGCCAGAGGGCGGGATGGTAGCCCTGTCCCTCTTGCCAGGGCTGGCAGCAGATGGCTGAGGCTTGCTGTGCTTCCGCATGGTTGTGGGGTTACTGGCTGGCAGGGAGGCTGGCAGGCACCAAGGCTGGCAGGAAGGCTGGCAGGGAGGCTGGCACCAAGGCTGGCAGGAAGGCTGGCAGGCAGGCAGGCACCAAGGCTGGCAGGCAGGCAGACAGCAAGGCTGGCAGGCACCAAGGCTAGCACCAAGGCTGGCAGGAAGGCACCAAGGCTGGCAGGAAGGCTGGCAGGCAGGCAGGCACCAAGGCTTGCAGGAAGGCTGGCAGGCAGGCAGGCACCAAGGCTGGCAGGCAGACCTGAACCAAGGCTGGCAGGAAGGCAGGCAGCAAGGCTGGCAGGCAGACTGGCTGGCAGCAAGGCTTGCAGGCAGGCTGGCAGCAAGGCTGGCAGTGAGGCTGGCAGTAAGGCTGGTAGCAAGGCTGGCAGCAAGGCTGGCAGGCAGACATGCAGGCAGGACAGGCAAGGCACTTGATGTGTCTGGCAGCAGGTCTTTCTTCTGAATGGCTACCTGCTTCCGAGCTGCTTCCGTTATATCCGCGGGGCTGACGCAATGCATCCCCCCCGCATGCGCAATTAATGCTAGGCATCCGCTAGGTTTCCACTGTGCATCCGCTCGGCTTCCGCTCTGCATCCACTTCATCCTCTGTGCATCCGCTGTCTCCGTTCCACGTCCGCTTTGCTGAGGCCCCCCAGAAGCCCTGCGGTTGCGCCATCCACCCCATCCACTTCCATCTGCTGGGCTTCCATTCCACATCTGCTTTGCATCCGCCCTGCATCCTCCCCGCGTCCGTGTTATCCGCTCCGGTTATGCAAATTTTTGCCCCTTCGAGAGCGGATAACAATGGATGGAACACAACACAACATCAATCGAAGAAACTGGAGCCAGCACATCATCCACACCATGACTAGAGGAAGGAGCCAGCACATCATCAGGTACTGGAAGAGCTGAATAAGACATTGAAGGGAACCTTCCTGACTGCTGGACACTGCAGTAGTACAATAATTTTCGGGAAAAATATGATGGACTGGATATTTCCCCAGAAAAAATTAGGTTGCAAGTATTGTAGAAGATTTGAAATTTTGACAAAGAAAAAAGTGTCCACGGAACTAAGGAGTGGAAGAATTACCAAATTGAACCATCAGGAAAGAGGAAAGAAAGCTTTCCTCAGAAAGAAATTGAAGGAACATTTCTCATCTAAGGCTCACAAACATCTGTGCAGAGAAGTTGAAGCAATATGAGCAGGATGTCATAAGTAAAGGACTGGAGAAGATGACAGAAATATTTGGGGAGTACATGTATAGTGTTTACTACAATGGATAGTCTAGCACAAATGTGCAGACCATTTTCATATATAGAAGATCTGACTGAATCACAAATAACAAATCATTTAGATTTGGGAACAGGGTTGCATTCACGTAGAACTGCAGTTGCAATAGTAGATTTCATTGCAAAAAAATATCAGGAAACATTTATTTACCAATATTATTGAGAAAACTCACAAAATCTGTTTGATAATTGAGGAAACCTCAACAATGTCTTCCAAACCAGTTCTTATACTATACTTAAAAGTTGAGGGTACAGCTTTCTCACCAACAATTTTCCTTGAATAAGTACAATTAGATAAATATGATGCAGAGATGATATATTGTTCGGTTATAGAAAGTTTGAATAAAGTTGGCTTTCATAGGAACTATCTGTAGAAATATTTAAATGGATTTTTCTCTGATGCATCCAGAGTGAAGCTTGAGAGGAAATCTGGGGTAAGCACTAAGCTAGCCAAAGAGTGTCCAAATATTGTAATATGGCACTATTTAAACTATCGTCTGCAACTGGTTTTAGATGATTTTATTAGGGAAATAAAGCAAATCAATCATTTTCAAATTTTTATTGATAAAATATATTCTAGTTTTCCACCAATCAAATAAGAAGTTTAATTGAACTTAACAAAATTTTCGAACAACTTGAGATTGAAATTATAAAAATTGGTAGAGTTTTTGGACCAAGATGGGCTGCTTGTAGTTTAAGATCAACCCTCGCTGTGTGGCGGGATTATCCAGCGCTACATCAGTTTTTCTGTTCAAATCAAAAATACGTATGGCTTCCCATCTTGAAAACTCATATTTTCTCACTGATTTGGCCTTGATGGCTGATGTGCTAACTGAAATATCTCTCCTTTCTAATGCATTCCAAGTGAGAAACAGAGACATTATAAAGGCTGAAAAACTTGTGATAAGATCAATTCGATCATTTGAAATGCTTATTGAGGAAAAGATTTCATATGAAATAAGGTTGATTAATTAATTATTTCATAAATCCTTAAAAATATAAATTTTATACAAAATCATTGATTTGTGGGACTTTCTCATGAAAAATTTATACAAAGTATTGTAACTAATTTGAAGAAAAGATTGATGGATTGCGAACATTTAAGAACAGACTGCCAATTTAAAGACATTGATCAATTAAAATTTCTAAATTATTTGGAGCCAGATTATTGGAACATTGAAATAATCATTCATCAGCTGAAGAGATGGAGAGCAGCTGAAGGACAATTGGTTGTATTTGGTCAAATTTTCAATTATGAAATTAATATTAATGATCATCGTGATTTCATAGAAAATGTACTAAAAGATTCTAAAAATTAAAACTCTTGCAGTCAACTCAGGAGACACAGAAAGGGGCTTCTGGCAGATGAACATAAGAGGGCAGAAGTTGCCTGACAGTTTCCAGCATTACAAACCTCCTGACCATCAGTCTAATTGGCTGCCTTGTGCCTATAGTAATGGGACCCTGTTCCTATATTAAAGATGAGGTTAAAGGCACATCATCACACAGCTGAAGATGCTCGTGTTAAACACAAGAAAACTGTAACTTGGGACGATAATAGAAAAGCAATTTGGGAGTACTTTAAATGTTATTGTTTTTTATAAAGTTTGGTGATGTAATAGTTTTTGATTAGTATTTTAAAATGTAACAATATAATTTTGTGTACCTTTTTATTATTTAAGCAATAAAGACATGACAGAATAAACTACCTTTTGTTTTGGTATATCTTTTTTAATACTTAGTCATTAGGGCAAAAAAGTGATGTTGAGTTGGCCTCGCCCAGCCCTCTGCAGCCCTCCCTGTATCTGCCCACGCCTCACCTTGCCCTCTCCAGGGTTTCCCAGGCCTTGGAAACTGGCAAAATCACTTGCTAAGCAATTGGCCATTAAGCGAGGACCTGGTCATTAAGTGAGGACCACTTCAAATTGGGTTACAAGCCACATGTTCACATGGCCACACCCACCCAAATCACATGACCCCTAGCCATGCCCACCCCATCACATGACTGCCTAGACACTCCCAGTCAACAAGCCACTCCCAGTCAACAAGCCACTCCCACCCCAGTCACATTACCAACAAGCTACACCCATAAATTAGGTGACACCCATAGAACTGGTTGTTAATAAATTTGAATTCCACCCCTGAAACTCAGCCCCCCTCCCACCTTTGCTAATGGACCATTACTCTGGCCTAGGCCAATTTATTTTACATAATAAAGATCTACTCCAGGTAAAGCTACAATAGGAATTGCCCAAAGCCCTTTTATTACATCACCATCCAGCCAGGCTCAACCAAACCTGGGACCAATAAGAAGTTTGCAGACAAGAAAACATCTCCACAGAAATTATATAAAATAGGCGACAAAGTTTTCCTGTCCACCAGATACCTGCAAACCACTCAAAAGTTGAAGAAGCTTGGTCCTAAATATATTGGTCCTTTCATGATTGAACGGATTGTAAACCCTGTGACAGTCCAGCTGAACTTACCGAAAACTCTTTGACAAATTCACCCGGTTTTCCATGTTAGTTTGTTAAAACCTGAACATACTTCTGACTTAAAATCCATCCAGGCTGAACCTCCCATACCAATACTGATTGAAGGTGAACAACATTTTGAAGTTAAAGAAATTCTGGACTCTCGCAAATGGAGGGGTCGGCTCCAGTAACTTGTAGCCTGGAAAAATTTCCCTTCTTCACAAGCCGAATGGGTTAATGAAAACGATGTTAAAGCCCCTAAGTTGATCAAAGCATTTCGTTCCAAGTGTTCTGATAAACTCTAGGAGTGTATTCATTGGTAATTGTCTCATGATTAATTGTTGTCTTTATATTTTTCTCCTCTCTCTCTTTTAGGACTGATGGTTTTCTTTTTCTAGGAGGGCCGAATGTCAGCCTTCAAGATCTTCAACTATTGCTTTGCATCTTTCGGCTGTCATAAGAAACGGGGGGGAGGAGGAAATGAGTCTGGGAATTGTACTGGAGGTGTTACATTTTTCTGTCCTGTAAATGAGGGTGGGGGAGCATACATCAGAGTTAGGTTTCTGTTTTTCGCTTAGCTTTCTTTTCTCTGTGTAACTGCAGCCCCTTATCAAAGTATGCCAAGGTCAATGGGCAGAGGCCTCATCATCACCTGAAGATGCCCACATGATCATATTCATAATTTCTAATTGGAAGTTTCATCTGAACTGTTGGGGGTGGGAACACTTCCATCACTTTGTATATGTGATTTATGCGCCTAATTTCTCAGATTCAGAATTCTTTGGTTGCTACCACTTCATTTTCAGTAAAAGATAACTTTTCTCTAACTTAAAGAGTTTAAGTATTTCTTTCTTGGATTTTGAATGGAGCACCTCACGACAACCACCTTCTGTAATGCCTTTTTTGCCTTTATGGTGCAATTTCCATATCAGACTGAGATACAGCTTGTTAGGATGGTCTCAACTGCACAACGGTAGAAATTGATCAGGATAGCTGAGGAAAGGTGGTTTTTCCTCAGTAATCTCAGGAAGAAGAGGTGCTGGTGAGCTTTCTTGATCAGGCTGGTGGTGTTAGTCTGCCAGGACAGGTCATCACAGAGGTGGTTCCCAGGAACTTGAAACTGGAGATACGTTCTTCCATTCTCCCGTTGATGTATATAGGAGAGTGTGTGTTTGGTCTTGTTGATGTTGCAAAGTAAGTTATTGTCAGCACACCATATAGCTAGGCTCTGCTCCTCCTCCCTGTACTCTGAGTCATCGTCATTGTTGATGAGTCCAATCACTGTGGTGTCGTCTACAAACTTGATAATGGTGTTGGAGCCATGCACAGGCCTGCAGTCATAGGTGAAAAGAGAGAATAGGAAGGGGTTTAGCATACAGCCTTGGGGTACACCAGTACTCAGTGTGATGGTGGATGAGGTGGAATTATTCAACTTGACATATTGTGGTCTGTCAGGAAATCCAGTATCCAATTGCAGATAGCAGTGTTGATGCCAAGGTCAAGAAGTTTAGTGATCAGCCTGGAGGGGATGACTGTATTGAATGCTGAACTGAAGTCAACAAACAGCATTCTTGCACAGGTGTTCTTTTTTTCCAGGTGTGTTAGAGTGGTATGCAATGCTATGGAGACAGCACCTCGGTGCTCCTGTTCTTCCTGTAGGCAAATTGGGAAGGGTCCAGTGTATTCGGGAGACAAGTTTTGAGGTGTGCCAGGACTAACCGCTCGAAGCACTTCATGATTGCAGGTTTAAGTGCGATAGGGTGGACCTCGATGAACATTATGTAGCACTGAAGGTTTGTGACCTGCTTTGAGACAGGATCCCTGCAACCTCCTCCTGGGAAGAGTTCAAAGGTCGTCTTTCTCTGGACATCTTCTCTAGCCCTTCACAGACAAAACAAGCTTGGAGGAGGAGCAGAGAAATGCTTTAGGTACAAACTGTAGAGTGGAAAATTAAAGGGCCTGGAAACTGCTATTTTATTTCTCTGGTTGATGAAAGAAAAAAATATATACAGTGGAAATTTTTTTACACGCTTAATTTTTTAATGTTTTTTTTTTTTGCTTTGAAGTACATCCGAAAATAAAAACAATCCCAAAGTGAAATCCCAGACAGCTATTCTGCTGAATTCTTTCTGCAAAGGAGGTTTTATCAGGAAATCAAGAAAGACTCATATAAGATGGATGAAGATTTCCCTCCTCAGCTGAGAGCCAGTCAAACAGGGCATTTCACATCATTCTGGCATTTTTAGGGAGAGGATCAGACAACCAGGCTGTTGTTTGGTTCCCACAATTTCCTCCTGACCTCCTTTCCTACTCATTCTCTCACACCCACCCACATGTTTAGCTGCTGTCAGTAGGAACAAATGCATCAATCATTTTTTATAAGGTACCATGTTCAGTAGCTGTTGCTGAACAGCTGAATTCCTCTGAATTTTACAGAGGTCTCGTTAGCAATATTTATTGAAAGGGGAGGGAACTACAAGAATTCCAGTCCTTCAACAATTCCCCATTTTGAAACATACAGATATCATTTTCTTTGACACCTGCATACTATCTAAATGGAAATCAAATAAAAGAAACATTAACAATTCTTCCACTAAAATAATGATGCTATATCTCATGTTATTACATTTGTTCTGGCTGTGAGATGTTCCTTTCTGTTCAGGTCTGGTCTCAGAATTATAATGTAGCACTTGGAGATGAAGATGCAGACTAGCAGACCAGCACTGGAGGCCAGGATAGAGAAGACCTGCACAGCCATCATGTGTTTCCCTTTGGTACTCAGGTAGGTGGGCACAAAAGTCACCCAGACACTGCAGAAGACCAGCATGCTGAAGGTGATCAGCTTGGCTTCGTTGAAGGCCCCAGGCAGATATCTGGCCAGGAAAGCCACTGTGAAACAGATGGAAGCCAGGGAGACCATGTAGCTGAGGGTGACATAGAACATGACAACAGCCCCTACATTGCATTGCAGGATGATCTCTCCAGGCTGGAAGTGGAGGTCAGAGTCAGGGAAAGGGGGAGAAACTCCCAGCCAGATGGAGCAAATGAGAATTTGGGCAGCAGAACAAGAAAGGATGATGGAGTTGGCCAAGCTCTTCCCCAAACATTTCTTCACTCGGTTTCCTGGTTTTGTGGCCAGGAAAGCCAGCACCAACGTGATGGTTTTGGCCAAGAGAGAAGAAACAGCGACCGAGAAGATGATGCTAAAAACCATTTGTCGGAGAAGGCAAGTGGCTTTCCTTGGTTGACCAATGAAGAGAGAAGAAGACAAGAAGCAAAGCAGGAGGGAGACCAGGAGGATGTAGGAGAGGTCCTGGTTGTTGGCTGTGACAAGGGGAGTTTCTCAGTATTTAATGAAGATGATTAAAACAAGGCCTGTGGTTAGGAACAAGAATAGGGCAAAAGAGACCAGGATGATGCCCAGAAGTTCTTCATAAGACAGGAAGGTTATAATTTTGGGAATACAATGGACTCTATCTTTATTTGGGTATTTGGACACTTGGTTTTTCTGTATCTGAGAAAAAAACAACAACCCCATATTTCTTTGTCCTTTGCATTTCACGTTATATTTTATGTTCTTTGGCAACAAGTGATTATCAGAAGCATTTTCCAGGATGGATTTCTTAATATCTCCAGAGAAAGAAAATAAGCGTATCAATTTTTTTAAAAATATGGCTATGGTATATTTTTGATAGGCGATGAAATTGAGGGAAGGTTTAGGACTTGAAATATTTCCTTTGTAATGTTCAAAATATTGATAAGAACCTCCATTACTAAAGGTAAAAAACAAATCAATTAATCTTTCAAGAGAAACTTACCTACAAGGTGGTAATTCTTGTCATACTTGCCTTAGAGGAGGCTGGCAGATCAAGTGACTGCTGCAAATAATTTGGAATGGCTATTGGAGCAGTGGTGATATGGTTGCAGCCAGAAACAGGCATAACTGTCCATGCCACCACATTGTGTATCTCGTACATCAGAAATACCTTTTCAATGTTACTCAAAGGAAACCCATGTGGACTGCATTGCAATCCTCCTTTCAGGAGATGGACCTAAACCAATTCCTCGTGTTTCAAGGAACTCAGCTGTTCCTAGAAATGTGGAAGGAAGGACACATCTAAGCTAAAAAGAAGAAATATTTTCTCTGGCAGTTATAAAGCTTTCCCAATCTGCCACAGCCACCTTTCTCTGTCCAGCTCTTCTTTCACAGTCCTTTTGTTCTTCTGTTTAAATAAGAAATGGGGCATTTTGGAAAAAAAGAAGAAATCAATTCAGTTTCAAAGTGTCCTTTAATTTACACTTTCATGACAATACTCTAGATGGATCCAGTTCTACCAGACCTTCCTTTCCTCTGGTGTCACCCACCTTTCTGAGTGGAGAAGGTCCCCTCCGGACAAGGAATGCAGTCATAGCAGCAAACTGGCTCTCCTTCTCGAGCCCTCTTGACAAATCCAGGACAACTTTCCACACATTCAGATTGAGGAAAGGACTGAACAGAAAAAAAAAAAAAGATTGCCAAAAGAAATGTGTTAGGACTCTCCGTCCATGGAAAATGGAGGTAAAAATGGATATTAGACAAGATATCAGATGTTAGCCTCTGGTCTTTACTTAAGTAAATGCAAAATCTCTCACTATGTCCAAATGGTTGGAGATATAACTTCTGGAATATTCTTCCTTTAGTTCCTCTCTTTAGCTTTTGGCCTCTCACATTGCCACAAAAAAAAAAAAGGACTTTATTAAATAGAAAAGTCTGGAGAGATGGAACCAGGGGTGAGATTCTCCTGGTTCTGTCCAGTTCTATAGAACCGGTTTTTATGATTCTACACAGTTCGGAGAACTGGTAAATCACACCACTGAGTGGCCCTTCCCCTCTCTGCCCGCCCCTCCCCTCCTTGCCCAATCAGTTCTTTTTGCACGTGAGTGGCATCGCCTGCAGCCTGCTTTTGCCCACTCACCAGTCCAGCCATTGCTTCATGCCTTCTGCTGTGGCCCTGTCTGATCTCCCTGGGTGAGTGAGGCTCTGCAAGCTCTGGGGCCCAGTCGCCTACCTGCCACTGTCAGTCACCTTTACCCCCCCCCCCATCCCATTTGCCTTTCTCTCCCACTACCCCCTGCCCTAACCCCCAGCAGGGAAGCCCCAGCAGCTGTGCTGAATCCAGGCGGGGGGCGAGATGCAGACTGGTGGAGACCAGGGACAGGAAGACATGTGGAGAGTCTTGAGTTCTCCTACTGCTGAGAGAGCAAGAAAGTCTTTCCCGGCACAGTTCCAGGCAGCACAGAGAAACAGGATTCAAGCGGGCTGTTTCTCTGCCCCCCAGAGCCACCAGTTTCCCTATTGGAGGTGAAGTTGCAAACTTTTTCCTGTGCTGGGAAAGACTCTCTTGCTTTCCCAGCAGCAGGAGGACACGAGCCTCTCTACCTGTCCTCTGGTACAGTGAAATTTAGTTGGGATTCACCGCAGCTGCTGGGCCTTGCCAATGGGGGACATAGGTTTGGGGAGACAACCTGGGAGCATGGCTCATCTGCCTGCCATCCCTTCCCTCTCCTGACCACAGCCCCTTTGTTGGACCCGGAACAATCGCACCTGGATGGTTCTGCCACACCCTCTTGGTCGCACCCGTGTCAGCAACAGGCTTCGTCATTTCAAAGTTGAGGGAGAATTTGGGGAAGGAGGTGGAGGGTCCTGCAGTGGCCAGCACAGGAGCGTAGCTGATAAGTGGGGAAGTGGCCTTCTCATGGCCTGATCTGGTGTTCAGGCCACTGGTGGGCCTGGGAAGTCAGAGCACCGAGGCAAAGGGGGATTGCCAGGGGAGACACTCTCTCCGCACCAAATTGGGACCATTTGGGGTAGTCCGAAGAATTGGGTGAGATGAGGCACAGCTCCTTGCCTTTTTAGGTCAGGGAATGGCTGTTTTCTGCAGGAGGAGCACTGTGGAGGGAGGGAGTTCTACCTGAGCGACTCCGGTGTCTTTGCCAGATTATTTGGACTCTTACAAGTGAGCGCAGCTAAAGGCACTGCTGTCACATGTCATCCCAGGCCTCAATCCAAGGGTCCGTAAAGCCAACACCAAAGAAGTGGGCAATCAGGTGAACCTGTGGTGTGATGCTCACTCGGATCTTGGCCACTCCAGGCCGTCCAACCTCAAAGCCCCTTAGGAGCCGCCGTTCCCACCTTCTATTCACCTGTGCTTGTTCACCACCTCTTCACCTTGCTGAAGTGGCTGGCCCTGCCCCTCACCCTCCCCTCCCTCGCCTGGCCTGAGAAGGTAATGCAATGGTGGGGGATAGTGAAACTGCCAGGTCCCTATCTCTCTTCCCCACTCTGTGTGTGGGTGTATGTCTCCCTCAAAGCTGCAGCTGGGTCAAGCCAACAAGCTCTCCTTGGCCCTCTTCGCTACTTCTTTCATTTGTTCTTTTTGGAATCCAGATTGACTGAACAACAATCACCAGACCACGGTGAAAGCATCCCCTCCAGTGACCCTCCCCCTCCTCCTCCTCCTTGTCCTCCTGTCACAACCAGCAGTTGTGATGGGGCCGGGTAGGTGCAGGGATATGCTCCTCAAGCAAATGTCAAAGCACAGCAAAAACGGGTACAGAGCAGGTGGCTGCTCACTTGAGGAATGAGCATCTCCCCACACAAGTGCACCCTTCTGGCCCATCCTCGGCCACCTGGCATGAGAGGAGGAAGAGGGTCGCCTGAATGGACGCTTCCATTGTGGTCTGGCAATTGTTATTCAGCCAGTCTGGATTCCAAAAAGAAGAAATGAAAGAACTAGCGAAGAGCGCCAAGGAGAGCTTGCAGGCTTGGCCCAGCTGCGACTTTGAGATACACACACACACACACACACACACACACACACACACACACACACACAGAGTGGGGGAGAGAGAGGGGAATATAGGGACCCGGCCATTTCGCTGTCCCCCATCATCACCCTTACCTTCTCGCACTGCTCCATTTTGTGAACCATCTATGGTTTAGTATCTCCTTCAAACTGGTGAGAAACCCACAAGGGCTGGGAAAGAGCTTCAGGGTTGTTTGCTTGTTGTGCCCAAAATAGCAAAGAACAAGGGAATTCTGTTGACCAGGGCCTGAGTTCAGATGAATTTGAATCATGATTGAGTGGAGGTCCTTTTGGTCCCATTGGAGAGAAGCTTCATCCTGCTTGAGGAAAAGTGTCCCCCGAAAGGGCCAGTTCATAGTTGGGGAGGTTCTTAAAGAGACCAGACCTGGTCAGACTTATCCATGCCTTTCTTTTACACGCACACAAACCCTCACACACACACATGCACACAAAGTGAGTGGGGGGAGAGGGGAACATAGGGAAAGAGGGAGAGAGAGAGAGAGAGAGAGAGAGGGAGAGAGAGAGAGAGAGAGATACAGAGAAAGGGGAAAGAGTGAGGGAAAGAGAGAGAGAAACAGAGGGGAAAAGAAAAAGAGGGAATGAGAGAGGAAGAGAGAGACAAGAAAGATAAAGAGAAAGAAAGAAAGAAAAGAGAGGAAGGAAGCAAAACGAAATAAAGGGATAGACAAAGAAAGATAGAGGTAGAAGGAAGGGACAAAGAAAGAAAAAGAAAGAAAGAGAGGGAGAATGGAGAAAGTGAATGATATATATGAATGGATAGATAAATACATGGAAGGAGGGAGGGAGAGAGAGAGAAAAAAAGGAGAGGAAGGAAGGACACAAACCCTGACTTCAGAAGACTCTTTGAAGCAACACAACAATCTCGGGCTGGCCTGCAAGGGATCTCAGAGGTCATCCAGTCCAACCCCCTGCTCCAGCAGGAGATCCTTACAAAATCAAACAATAGCAGGGTCAGAAGGCTGTGTGCGCGTGTGTTTGTGTGTTTCTGTTTATGGTTGTCAAAACTCCAAAAACAGGTCAAGGAGCTCTGGGGAGATGAGTCATGAATTAGAACACTTGCTAAGCAACTGGCCATTAAGCGAGGACCAATTGTGTTTGGTTTGCCAGTCACATGGCCACCAAGCCATGCCCATCTGGTCACATGACCACCAAGCCATGCCCATAAATTAAGCCATGCCCACAGAACTGGTTGTTACAAAATTTGAATCCCACTCCTGGATGGAACTGAGAAAAGATTTCAGCATTAAGTGATAACCAGCCGGTTCCTTCTCATGACCCCATTAACATGCATTTCTCCCCTCTTCTTACACCCAAAATTTGAAGGTGTGATATCAGAACAATCTTGATAATTTCAGGTGAACTGAAAGCCTTGGAGCTGCTTCCTAGGAGCAGAAGGCCCATTGCTCCACCCCAGGGAGGGTGAAAGGGAGGCATGGAGAGCTCTGGCCAGGTCTGGCCTCTTTAAGAGCCTCCCAGATTATGAACCTGCCCCTTCAGGGGACAATTTTCCCCAAGCAGGACAAGAGGAAGCTTCTTTCCCCCAATGGGGCCAAAAGGATCTCCATCCACTCACGATTCAATCTCAACTGATACAGTCCAAGCCTGGATTCAGGCCCCAGTCAGCAGAATTGCTGCCTTTGTTGCTCTTCTGGGCATAAGGAGCAAACAACCAGAAGCTACTAGGAACACATTTCCCAGCCCTTGTGAGTTTCTAACCCAGCTGAATTGTACGTGGTTCCAAAATGGAACAATATGGAAGCCTCCCAAGCAGCCTAAGGGAAAAATTCTGGTTTCTACTGGCCAGATTAAATTCTCAATGAAGGTCAACCAGCTTTGGGGAAGAGCATCAGCCCTCTTGAAATGGGGCCTCAGGCTTTGGAAAACAGAGGAAAGACATCAAAGTTTTATCCTACCTTGTTGAGCAACTTTAGCCGTGAAAGAACATTTTTTCTGATAGAAAGTCTCGGTCTTTGAAAATACGCCAGAGTCTCTTCCCTGGGATCATCCTTGGGAAGAACCAAGGAGATGTGTTAAGAAACTCAGTTAAGTGAGGGGTGGAGGGTATGATAACTAAGTGGATAAAAATTGATTTAAAAATGGTATTCAAATAGTTTTTAGTTTTTTTAATCTTTGTCATGAAAGTGGGAAGATACAACATTTTGTCATAATTCATCAATTTTTCTATGTTTTCATTAATATAATACGGTTGATAAATCGCTGTCATACAAGTTTTAAAACAATTCTCAGGTAAATATACTTTTATCTTATTTAAACATTACAAATTTCCAAAAAAATATTTCTGATTTCCTCCTAGAAACAACTGTATGACTAAAAAGCAGTAGAAAACTATCTGGGTTTTAGGATTTGATGAATTATAGTTGTTCTGTATACCTTGGAAGGTTCCAAGTAGTTAATTCTGATTGGCCAAAAAGGCCAGTAGTGGATTGGTTCATTAGGAACCAATCAAAGAAGCCGCTCAAAGGTGGCAAGATTAAATGAGTGTCATTGGCTACAAGATGGCAGGCAAGCCTCTATATAAAGGGCTGCCGCGGCTTAAGCCAATGTTCCGTTACTGTTGCTGTTAATCAAATAAAGACTTGTTAGCTGGAAGCTGGTCTCTCGCGCTTCTTTTCCAGACAATAAACTGGCAACGAGGATGGGATGGTCTTGAAGCTGAGACCTAGCACGCGGCGAGAGAACAAACCACGCTAGACAAGATGGCTGCCCGCACCATCTAACCCCAATGAGGAAGATTGGGAGTCTTATATTGATTGCTTCCTGATGTTTCTGGAGAGCAATGAAATGGAAGACATTTCCAATCAGCGAAAGAGGGCTGTCTTCCTAACACATTGCAGGCCAGCCGTATTTAAGATGGCAAAGGCATTGGCGAAGCCCAGAGACGTAAAACAAATGACCTGGTCTGAGCTAAACCGAATGCTGGAAGCTCACTACTCACTGGTTGTCTCGAACCTCATCAAAACGCATGAATTCTATAAGAGAGACCAGAGGGAAGACGAAACCATTGCTGATTTCGTGGCAGCTCTGCATCATATTGGATGAACCTGTGAATTCCAAAATATGGATGAGGCAATGCGAGATCATGTCGTGTTAGGTCTTAAGGACTCTACCCTACAAAGCAAACTCTTAAACAGACCAAACAGAAGGGTGGCAGAGGCAATCGCAGAAGCAACTGCTGTGGAAGCTGCAAAGAAATCAGCGGCCACAATGAAGATGATGAACGCCATTGCTGACACGGCAGCTTCTCCAAAGGAAAGAAACTCGGGCGGAGGAAGGAAGCAAGCTGCCACAACCACACACCACGAAGACCTAGACGAATCATCAGACACTGACAAAGATGACAATGAGGTCCACCGCCTTTACGCAAACCAAAAAAGGCACGAAAGAAAGAAAAATTGGCGGGAATGCGCTGGTTGCGGTGGAAACCACCCCCAAGCCAAGTGCAGGTTCCTTGATGCCATCTGTCGGGTTTGCAAAAAGAGGGGACATATCGAAAGAGTCTGCCGAAATCGAAGCAACAGCAGCCCTAGCAGATGCGGTAATTCCCTACCAAGAACTGACTCGAGGCAAGCCGACAGAAAATGGGAGCACAGCAAGGGAACCAGCAACCGAGAAAACACACATCAGACTGTCACTTTAGGAAGCACACAGACAGAAAGCGAGAAAAGGTCAGAATTGTAGTGTCCATTGAGGGAAGATCTTGTGAGATGGAGGTCGACTCAGGATCTTTTCTGTCGATGGTGTCGTGGAACACAATTAGACGTCTAATCCCAAACATCAGACAAAACGAACTCAAAAAACAAAAATTAATTCTCAAAGATTACCAGGGAAATAGGATTCCCGTTTTAGGTCTGGGGCACTTCAAAGTAACTTACAAACAACACGCTGAAGTTCTGCCATTGACTATAGTCGACCAAGACTGTCCCAGCCTTCTGAGCATCGAGTGGTTCGCACCATTGGGCATCGGGATGACCGGAGTGAGCCGAATAGTCGCGAGTGATTGGGAAGAGAACTTGCTACATGAATTCCAGGACGTCTTCGACCGAACTCTAAGCAGGTACCGGGGAACCCCAATATCCTTTATCCTAGATCCCCAAATAGCACCGAGAAGACTAAAAGCCAGATGGGTCCCCTTTGCATTAAAACCCAAAATAGATGAGCAATTAAATAAATTGATTGCACAAGGGGTCATAGAACCAATTGACCACGCAAGGTGGGAAATTCCAACAGTAACACTTGTAAAACCAGATGGGTCTGTGCGCATCTGTGGAGATTACAAGGCTACCCTGAACCATGCGCTACAGCAAAGCGCATACCCGGTACCAGGTGTGCAGCACTTACTGCACTCACTTGGGGGAGGAAAAATTTTCACTAAACTCAATTTGGCCCAGGCGTATCAGCAACTTCCAGTAGACCCCTTAACAGCCAAGGCACAAACAATAGTAACACATAGAGGGGCATTCAAATGTAACAGACTTCAATTCGGAGTGAGCGTTGCCCCAGGCGTCTTCCAAAGCCTCATGGAATGCCTATTAAATGGAATAAAAGGGGTCATTCCATACTTTGATGATGTCCTAATTTCAGCGAAAAATGCCACCCAATTAGAAGCTAGACTAAAGGAAGTGCTAACAAAATTCAGAGAATCCGGCTTGAAAGTAAAAAAGAAAAATGCTGCCTGGCCACAGATCACGTCGAATTTTGAGGATATTTGATTGACGAACAAGGTATCCACCCAACAGAAAAAAAAGTCAAAGCAACTAAAGACGCACCCAGACCTAGAAATAAAACGGACTTACAGGCATTCTTTAGTCTGATCAATTTTTATAATGTATTCCTCCCCCACAAAGCAACAATAGCAAAACCATTGCACCGGTTGCTAGATAAAAAAACTGTTTGTACTTGGGGTCACAAAGAAAAAAGAGCCTTTCAAAAAATAAAAGACTTGTGAACCTCAGACACCGTTCTTATTCAGTTTAGTAATACTCTACCCTTGATAGTCACCTGCAACGCCTCACCATTCAGAGTCGGTGCCATCCTGAGCCACCAATTACCTAACGGTAGAGAGGCACCCATCGCATTTTATTCGAAAACACTATCCAGAGCGGAATGCAACTATCATCAACTAGACAGAGAAGCCCTGGCAATTGTTGCCGGAGCAAAACATTTTCATGAATACCTATACGGTAGATCATTCTCCATTGTTACTGACCATAAACCATTAGTAGGGATTTTGGCTGGGAATAAACCCACATCAAACATTCTATCCCCACTGATGACTAGGTGGTCAGAATTCCTGGCCGCCTATTCATATACATTGCTGAACTGACCCCGGAAACAAATCGCCCATGCAGACGCATTAAGCCGAATACCATTACCAGCTTTAGAGGACGACCCGGCTCCAGCCACCGCCATCCTACAACTAGAAACCTGCCCTGAACTTCCATTGACTGCGGATGATGTCGCCAGAGCCACGGCAAAAGACTCATTGATTGCCCGCGTTTTGACTTGGGTAGGTAAAGGCTGGCCGGAAGGCCAAAAGACTGAAAACTTTAAACCTTTTCGGACTAGACAAACTGAACTGTCAATACAAAAGGGGTGCTTGTTGTGGGGAGATCAGGTGGTGATTCCATCCAAACTTCAAGAAGAGGTGTTAGGCATGTTACATGAGGGCCACCCAGGAATAGTTAAAATGAAAAGCCTGGCCAGGAGCTATGTCTGGTGGCCTGGCTTAGACAAGGACATTGAACGCTGGGTTGCAACATGCCACAAGTGTCAGAGAACTAGACCCACCCCACCACAAGCTCCCATACAGGCCTGGGAGACCCCACGAGGCCCTTGGTCTCGAATCCATATTGATTTTGCGGGACCAACTAGGGGCAATACATTTTTAATAGTGGTAGATTCATATTCAAATTGGCTCGAAGTCATCTTAATGTCATCCACAACAACCGACGCTGTTATAAAACAGCTAAACAAATTATTCGCAACTCACGGGTTACCTGACTTGTTGGTATCGGACAATGGGCCACAACTAACAGCAATAAATTTGAACAATACTTAGCCTCTTTGGGTATACGCCATGCACTAACCATGCCGGTCCGCCCGGCGGCGAATGGTAGGGCCGAGTGAATGGTCCGGTTCACAAAAGATGGCCTTGAGAAAATGGACCATGGGGATGTCCAAGACAAGCTAAACCACTTACCTACACTACAAACATCACTCACAGTAGCACAATTAACAAGAGCCTGGCAGAATTATTAATGGGGAGAAAACTCAGATCCCATTTAGATAGGTTGCATCCCAATTATACTTACGAGAAACCCCCCGACTCTTCCAGCCGATATTGCACTTTTGAAATCAGCGACCTGGTCTATGCAAAGAATTTTACCGGGGACCCTCTTTGGTTTCCAGCCACAATCACACAAGTAACAGGCCCCCAGTCCTACCGACTAACCATGGATGATGGAAGAGAGTGGAAGCGGCACATAGACCAGCTTTGTTCCCGCAACATCGAGCACAAAACAACCGTGCAACCTCAAATAATAAATTTCGACGAAAACAAAACCAAGGAGGGGGGGAAATACAAATAAATAAAAAAGGGCGTGAAAATGAACCATTAAAAACTCAACCAGAAAATCTAACCAAGCAAAAAGAGCACTTATGGTTAGATGAGACCATCGGAAGAAGACCTAGAGAAACGGAAGCCGACCTGGAAGGTGCCAGCCAGGCCGGCTCAACCTGCCCGGTTGAACCGGGAGGGAACGACAGAACCACTTCGACCGGCCTGAGAAACTCAGGCAGGAGCGGCTGTGCTGACTCACCCTTCCAGGCGGTTCCATGGAGAAAAGCCGGAGAGACAGCGATCCCAACCAAACCGCTTGAAGTCCTAGGCGAAAATGAGCCGCGCAGGTCAACTAAGACCAGAAAAAGCCCCACCTACCTGCGCGACTACGTCACTCACGTAGGACTGAACTAAAGGGGGAGGGGTGTTTTGTATTACTTGGAAGGTTCCAAGTCGTTAATTCTGATTGGCCAAAAAGGCCAGTAGTGGATTGGTTCATTAGGAACCAATCCAAGAAGCCGCTCAAAGGTGGCAAGATTAAATGAGTGTCATTGGCTACAAGCTGGCAGGCAAGCCTCTATATAAAGGGCTGCCGCAGCTTGAGCCAATGTTCCGTTACTGTTGCTGTTAATCCAATAAAGACTTGTTAGTTGGAACCCGGTCTCTCGCGCTTCTTTTCTGGATGGAACAATAGTATCTCATATAAGAACATTAATGAGGCACTGGATGAAGGATTGTACCAAGCTTGATAAGTATATAAGGGAGCCAGTTTGCTCTACTCATTAAGCCTCCGAAGTAGAAAGCAAGAGGCTGTGAGTTCAAGACCCACCTTGGTCATGGAGCAGGCTGGGGGATTTGGAGCCAGTCTCTCAGCCCAACTCAACTCACAGTGTTGTTGTTGTGGGGAAAATGAACACACAACTGCTCATTGATACTCAGTCTCCATGGCTTCTGCAAGGAAGGGCTTTTAATGATGGGGGATAAGTTGGAGCACTTAGTGAACTCAAACAAGGTCTCAAAGATCTGGAAATCCAACAAGATGGGGCTGCTCTTCCCAAGAATGTTTATTTGAGCAGCCTTTAGAGCAATCAGATATTTATATCAAATAACCCTGCTAAAAGTCCAAAGGGAATTAACCTCCAAGAGCTGCAACAGAGTTCCCAGAGCCATTTCAGGGGGCCGATACAACAAAAGGGCGCCTGAGCTGAGACTGGGCCCCTGTGGACAAGGGGCCACTGGAACTGCAGCTCACGGCCTGATATGCTGCATCTCCTATCAGGACTTAGGGATTCACTTTGTGACGCCTCTCCTAATAAAATATCAGGGAAATACGGAACTCTTTTACATGCAACTGCAGTTATCAGATCAGTAGGAAGGAGTTTCTCTGAATGGGGCCAAATTCTGTTCTGCTGTAACGCAAAATTATGTATTTATCTATTTAGGACACTTATATTGCCACATATTCGCACATGACTCAGCATTAGGCAGACTTTAACTGCCCATTGACTGTCATTTATTTTTATTTTTCTCCATTATTATTAATTGTAATGCTGGTCTCTGAATGTAATAAATTGGACTGGATGAAGGAGGAAGCTGTGTTGGAGACATTTGCCATCTTGAGTTATTTGTAAATAAATACATGTTTATGGAAACAATCTCAAAATCGTACTTGACTGCAACCTGAAACTGAATCTTAAGAGAAGACAAGCAGAAGATTAGGAGAGCAGCTTCTCCAACTTAGAAAATCCCCTCTTTTAACTCTCTTAATTCTATTATATTTATTTCATCTCAATGTAATACTGCCACCCAAATGCTTGGATGCATTGTTTTCTCTTTCTTGTTTATAAACTAGAATATATTTTATCAATAAAAATTTGAAAATGATTGATTTGCTTATTTCCCTAATAAAATCATCTAAAACAAGTTGCAGACGATAGTTTAAACAGTGCCATATTACAATATTTGGACACTCTTTGGCTACCTTAGTGCTTACCCCAGATTTCCTCCCAAGCTTCACTCTGGATGCATCAGAGAAAAATCCATTTAAATATTTCTACAGATAGTTCCTATGAAAGCCAACTTTATTCAAACTTTCTATTACCGAACAATATATCATCTCTACATCATGTTTATCTAATTGTACTTATTCAAGGAAAATCACAGCCCGACAGCTGTGATACCCGTGGGGCACGTGGAGGACCCCCTGACGCAGTGGGAGAAAGGAGACGCCACTTCCACCACAGGCCAACCCGTATCCACCCCCAGCTCCACCTCCACATAGAAGGACAAAGCCGCACAGGAGGGGCAGAGCCACACTGTCCTGCTGGAGATAAGAGACACCATCATAAGCAGCGTAGATCTCCTCTCTCAGCTGGTACAGACCGATGCCCCAACCTCCGACCACAAGCCCTTCCTCACCTAGGTCAACCAGACTCTCATGAACATGTCGGAACCCCAGTACCAGGTGGTGAAGGACAGGATCACCGATCTTCTTCACAACCCTCCAGACCAAGCTGAACCTGCTCCCATCCAGTCCAGGCCTACTCCTCCACCCTAGGTGATGTCACTGCCTTTCCAAGGCTTTCCACAGGCCCTCCCCTACCAAGGCTACGGCTACCAGGAGGTCCAGCAGCACAGGCAGCCCTTCCCAGTCCAGGCTCAGGTGCATTGGACGCCGTTGCCACTGGTTCCACTGATGCCACCCATGCCACCCATGCCACCCATGCCACCCATGCCACAGATGCCATCCACGCCACCCATGCCACCCACGCCACCCATGCCACCCACGCCACCCATGCCACCCATGCCAGTCCTCACCCAGCTGCAGACCAGACAGCCCCACTACACTGCTCCTTCCTCCACCCCACAGCCAAGCCCAGTGTCGAAACATCTGTCATCGGTCTTGGGGCTGACACCCCATGTCATGGAGGAAGGGGCTCTCAACATCACGGGGCTGAGCCAGCTGTCTGAGAGCTTCCTCAACACACCGTCCCCTGTTGTCCTCTCAGGGCCAGGCACCCCAATGGCGCCTCAGACCAGCACTCCAGCAGCATCCACCTCCACAGCACCTGGACCCTTCACCCCTGAGACGATGGGAATGCCTCAGACTGACTGAGAAGAGTGCCAGAGACTGGGTGGCTACCTGTTGACTTTATTTTTGCTTTGGACACTTGACTTGGGTCATTTTTCTTTTACAGCTTGTTGTTAATAAAGTTTATCTTTGCTTCACACACTTGCTTCATTTATTTTTGTCAATAAAGTCTTGGTGGAAACTTTTAGAAATGGTTTAGCCTTTGCATGCTTGTGGGATGGGTTAAGATAACAGTGGGATGGGCAGGGGTGCCTTTGGGATGGGTAATAGCTGTGGGATGGGCAGGGATACATTTGGGATGGGTAATAGCTGTAGGATGGGCAGGGATACCTTTGGGATGGGTAATAGCTGTGGGATAGCTAAACCTTCAGTGCAAGCATAGTGGGACTGTATGGTCCACCCTCCCAGGTGCCACACCTATGGCCCTTTATTAACAATAGTAATATAATCATTGATCCACATATGTCAACATAAACACAACTCTTTATTAAATGCCCTGTTCATTGTAGGTCCACCCAACATACATGGCCCAATCTCATCAGTGTGATGAGACAGGCTCAAGGAAGCATCCATTAATCATCTATCATCCTGTCTTGCCACTCCACTGCTCCAGCTGGGGAGTTGCACCAGTGTCTCAGGAGGTTGCGCTGCTCCTTCCCTTCACGTGAAGCTCTGTTGGGGCCTTGCACATCCAGAGTGACTATCAGGTTTTGCCCTTGCCTCCATTCCCCAGAGTCCATGTCCCCATTGCCTTGTTGGAGGTCCATGAGCCTGTTCTGCAAGACTGGGTGGCGGGTGCGCATGAGATTGTGCAGAATGCAGCAAGCTTCCACGATCATCCTCACGGTCTCTGGGTGATGCTGCATGGTGATGAGAAGTACCTGGAACCTGTTGGCCAGGATGTCAAAGGCGTTCTCCACCACCCGCCTTGCCCTGGACAGCCTGTAGTTGAAGATCCTCTCTTCACGGGTGAGGAGTCTGGAACTGTAGGGCTTCATGAGGTAGGTTCTGATTGAGAAGGCGTCATCCCCCACGATGAAGTAGGGCACATCTTGCGTGTCGTTGGGCAGGGGGTCTGGATCTGGGAAGCCCATGATGAGGTTGTGTTCCAGCCCCTCCTTGAGGTCACTGGCGTTTTATACCTGGGCATCTGAAGCTGACCCATTGCCTGAAGCATCGATGTACATGAACTTGTAGTCAGCATCGACCATGGCGAAGAGGATGATGCTGAAGAAGCCCTTGTAGTTGAAATAAGTGGACCCTGAGTTGGCTGGAGCTTTGCAGGCCACGTGCTTCCCATCTATGGCTCCAACAGTGTGGGGGAAGTTCTGGTACCACTGCTCTGCAACTTTCTTCCAGCCTTCTTCAGTGGTGGGGCACTGGAGGAGCTCCTCCAGGTATTCTTCGATGATGGCCTGCACCACTTCTCTGACCACAATGCTGATGGTGTTGTGTGGCACCCTCCAGCCGTACTGCATGCTCCTGTAGGTGGTCCCTGAGGCCAGGTGGCGCAGAGTCAGTGCCACCTTGAGCCCAGGGTCCAGGCTGGGCCGGAAGTTGGTGTTTGCCTTGGTCAACCTGTGTCAGTCTTCAAGATCTTCTGCTATTGCTTTGCATCTTTTCGACTGCCATAAGTAACGGGGGGTGGGGGGTGGAAAAGGGGGGTAGGAATAGCTGGGGAAGTGAGCTGGAGGAGTTACATTCATCTGATGTATAAATGGAAGGGGGGAGCATGAAATAGAGTTAGGTTTCTATTTCTCGCTTAGCTTTCTTCTTTCTCTGCGCAACTGCAACCCGTTATCAAACTATGCCAAGGTCAATGGACAGAGGCCTCATCATCACCTGAACATGCCATGTGATCATATCCACAACTTCTAATTGGAAGTGTCAGATGAACTATTGGGGGTGGGAACATTTCCAGCATTTTCTATATGTGAATTGCGCGCCTAAATTCTCAGATTCAGAATTCTTTGGTTGCTACCACTTAACTTTCAGTAAAAGATATCTTTTCTCTAAACTAAAGAGTCTAAGTATTTCTTTCCTGGATTTTGAATGGAGCTCCGCCTGACAACCTGGGTCTCAGCCGCTCCACAACTTCGTCAAACATGGCTGGAGGTATCCTCATGAAGTTTTGGAATGCACGAGAGTCTTCGTTCCTCAGCTCCACCATCAGCTTGTTGTACAGTCCGTACTCTGCTCTTCTCCCGATCCATCTTCGGACCCTGACCCTTCTTGGCCGCCTCCTTTTCTTCATGTAGAACAGTTGAAAGAGCCTGTAGATGGCTTCACACTGTTGCAGAACGATGGTGGCTACCAAAAGGAGTGTGTGATGATCCATGGTGGAGATGACTGCATGCTGTGGAAGAGGAAGAGCAAGATGAAGACTGCAGAGATCTGCACAGCAGGGTGCTGGACTGAAAGTGAGATCCAGGTGAGTTCCTCCCCCTTTTTATAGGCAATATAGGTTTCCCCTAGGTGTCCTTCTGCATCCTCTAGGCATCCTCCAGACATCCTTAATATCCGAGATAGGTCCCCTCTGCAAACGTTTTTTCCGTTTTAATGCTTTCTTTGTGAGCTGCATCCGCTTTCATCCTTTCTCTGTCTGTGCTACTAACGCTGCGCATCCGTTTCACTTCCTCCCTGTAACCGTTTTCCCCTGGAGCAGATGCGAATTGCACGGATGCGCAGCGGATGCCTAGCAGATGTAGCGGACGTGTAACGGATGCCGACGGATGCAGAACGGATGTTCCCCATATGCGTAGCGGATGCAGAACGGACGCGTTGGATACATTTTCTACTCAAAAGGGTTTGAGCAGCTCAAAACCTTTTGAGTGGATGGAACCTCAGTCAACAGATGCTCGACGGAGAGAGAGGAAGAAAAACGGACGCAGTGAGTACAGAACCGATGCATCGCATTCACCAATGGACGGCAAGTGTTTTTCTCCATTTTACATCCTCTTTCCATCCGTTGGTGCAGTGTGACATGGGCTTAAGGTCAATAGAGACAAAAGGAGACCTTTGGCAAGGATCGCAACAAAAGACTTTGAATTTTAATAACTCAACTGATTAAGCAAAATGGAAGAAATAAGTGACAAATGAAAGACTTTATGTCAGAATTGCAAACTGAAAGGGAATGTTGTAAGAAAGAAGGGAATTATTGGACATACTGGCAAAAAAAATAATGGCGATGCAGTCCATAGAAGAATAAAGAAATCTCAGAGAGGAGGAGTTAAAGGAAGAGGAAAGTGACTCAGATGAACATGGAGAACAAGAGATATAGCCAAAAGACATTAAAGGAACTAAAACTATGACATTGATGACAAAGTTAATAAATAAAAGAGAAAATGCTCTCAGGATTAAACAAAAGAAGAAGAAATTCTACAAGAAGAAACTTAAAAAAAGGGAACAGGAAAGGGTGGGGGAGAAGATGGGTGACTGGCAGATGGAAATAAAAAGGAAAGATTGGGGAAACTTAGAAAAGGGAAAACTAGCTAAAACCAAGAAAAATGACAAGGCCGATAGATTTAGAGATAAGTGTTAGATAAGATATAAAAGGGGGATGCCACATGGGAATGTATTTGGGTATTTTTTAATGAGAAACTTAAAATGGGGAGATTTGAAATTCAAAATGAATTGGGAATTATGCTAAGAGTATTATGTATGATATATGAGAAAAGTGAAGATGAACTAAGATATGTTAAGAGGGTTTTATTATTATTAATCCATTCTTTTATGTCTTCGCTCCTGAGCTCCACCATCAGCTTGTTGTACAGTCTGTCCTCTGCTCTTCTGGCGAACCATCCTTGGACCCAGACTCTTTTTGGGTGGCTCCTTTTCTTCTCGCAGTAGAATTCACAGAGCCTGCAGATGGCTTCGCACTGTTGCAGAATGATGTTGGCTGCCGAAAGGACTTTGTTGCAATCCACGGTGGACATGACTGGATGCTGTGGAAGAGGAAGATCCAGATGAAGGCTGCAGAGGTCTGCAACGCTGGGCTGCTGTTCTGAAAGTGAGATGCAGACGAGTTGCTCCCCCTTTTTATAGGCAGTATAAGTGTCCCTTTGCATCCTCTAGGCATCCTTTAGGAATCCTCTAGGCATCCTGCAGACATCCTTAATATCCGAGATAGGTCCCCTCCACGAACATTTTTTCAGTTTTCAACAGTTTGTTTCCGTGCTGCATCTGCTAGGCATCCATTCTGCGTCCGTTCCACTTCCTCCCTGCATCCTGGCGGATGGAGTTGCGCGGATGCGTAACGGATGCCTAGCAGATATAGCGGATATGTAACGGATGCAGAACGGATGCGTAGCGGATGCAGAACGGACGAACTGGATACATTTCCCGTGCAAAAGTTTTAGGCAGCCGAAAACTTTTGGAGCGGAATAAAC